>JAPYZM010000588.1:0-13016 GCA_030522845.1 Psyttalia concolor | reverse complement strand
GAAACTGTTTTTAACGTAATTAGAAAAATCAATTTGGTCACGTGACCCCTCGAGAAGACAACCCTTAAGCTACCACTGAGCTACACTCAACATCACAAGCGACCATCGATCGAATGGCAATCGACTAAGCGGGTCACTCGATTGTTAGAATCGACAGTCAGTCGAATTTGAATCGGCGGGTCCGTTAGGTAATGGAAATATAAAAACTAGTAGAGAAGCGTGAATGTTGGTGCTCGGGGAATCCCAAAAACCAACCTCTGAGTTTTCCAAGTTCTAGTGTGGCTTAGAAAGGCTTCGACGAGCTAATCCTCCCAAAAGAGTAGATTTTCCTAACTTTAAGTTATTGATTCGAATTTTGCCGTGAGAAGAGATTCATTATTCTAAAATAGTAGCTAAAAAATCGTACCTTTTAACTACGTTTTAGTCCTCTTGGAGAGGGTCTTCCTGTGCTTGGGAAATGCCGAAACAGACGAGCAACTGCAGGCCTCAGTATGCAAATTCCTCCCCCCAGTTTTACTAAAACTCTCCAGTCCCCAGGACGGAGTGAGAAAGAAAGTGATGGGTCTGTTGATCCACATCACCAAACGAGTGAAGAGTCGTCCAAAAGTTCAGCTGCCAGTGGAAGCCCTACTGCTGCAGTACCAAGATCCAGCAGCGAGTTCCTTCGTCATAAACTTCACGATAATCTATATAAAACTGGGTTACCCAAGGATGGAAATGAAGAAGCAGGCAGAATTGGTGCCAAGTGTTTTGAACGCCATCGAGGGTAAATCCCTGCCCCACCAGGACAGTCTAATACTCCTAATAATGCCAGCACTGGGCCACATTCAGGCCCCGATTAGTGCCGAAAAGCGAGCGGCACTGCTGGGCCTCCAAGACAAGCCCTACGTGGCAAAACAGTTGATAACATTCATGCTAGATATGCTCCTCCTGCCGTACGGGTCAGTGGGTCAGACTGACGGTCAACAGGCTGGACAGCCCATCGACTGGTCCAAGTTCCCAGTGCCCCCAGGTCTCAGTGAGTACTCCTTTAAACGCGTCATCGGCGAAACTCCACCTCTCCCCGAACAATTGGAGCAAGTGAAGCTGGGCATTGTCAAATTCCTAGCAGGTGGATTCTTCCCCGAATCTGATATCCTGATCCACTTGATCGTCGCAGCTGCCGACACGAGATTCAGTGTTGCTAATCTGGCTGACATGGAGCTGAGAAAAATGGTGAGCTCTCTGGACTGGTCCTCCATGTCCCTAGCTGTACCCCTCTACACTCTATTCCTCGGCTCCAATGGTTTTACAACTCAAAAAAACGTCAAACCAGAAATGAAACGACTACCAGCAAACACACGAATTCGACTGAAACTCCTTCAATATTTGTGCAGAGTCAGTAACGGTGGTCTCATCATACCGCCCGCCATTCAAGTTCTCTTCGACTCTCTCTACGGCAACAATACAAACAAGAAATTAAAAACCCTGGCACTGGAGTTCGCTCTCAATATGGCACAACAATGCACACCCGGGCCATTGAGTAGAGTAGTTGGAGTTTTTCTCAATGGAATGATGAAGTTGATTGCCACGGGAGAAGTCGAGCACAAATCAATGGCGTACACGATAATCGGTCAATTGCGTCAACGATTTCCAAGTCTGGTGAACAAAGATGTGCGTTTAGTCGAGAACTTCTTCGAGGCGCTGACAACAACCGATGGTGAAGTGAGACGAAAAGTGAGAGAGCCTCTTGTAGCCATGGCCTCCACGTTCATTCTCGATCGTGACAATGAGCAGGGAATTGCTCTGATGAATTCATTGCTCTCAGTTCACATTGAGTCGGAGGAGCCCAACGTGAGGTACGTCGCAGTTCACTATGCAGCGACTGTGTTCCCCTCTGACGACGCACCGTCCAGGTATCTTTTACTTCTGGCGTGCGGAGATGAGAAGAATGAAGTCGCCTCTGAAGCTGTCAAAGCCCTCTACGGCACAGCCCACAGAAATGCACGGGACGAGCTCAATGACAGAGAATTCTTTCTACCCGATTTTCCTCAACTCGTTTTGTATATAAATGGGCAGATGGCCACGAGAATTACTTCAAAACGTGTGATTAGGGTTGGCAATCATACGCTACCCTTCAACGTCGCCACTTTTAACGAAATTATTTCATACCTTCGTCTGTGTTTGGCTAAGAGTGCTGATGTTAACATCCAAAGAGGCTCAACTGACAGTCATCCCTGCGAGCATACGCCCCTCATTGGTCGCTACCTCAAGGAGCTTCTGCTGAAAAATAAAAAGTCTATAGACGCTTATCTGGAGATTATAAAATGCTTGAATCGTGCGACCTCTGATTCCGTTTCCCTGAACGCTCTGTTGGAAGTAATTGGCTCACTATCTCCAGAAATCTCTGATCAGTTTGCTGAAGAGTTGCCTTTCCTTCGAGGTCTTCTGGCATCGACCAAGGCAGAGGTACGAGAATTGGCTGGTAAAATTTACGCAATCATAATAGCCCACCAATCGAAGCCCGACGAGTTTGAGACTCGTGTTAATGAATTGATTACAGCTACGAAGCACAAGACACTTGAGATTCAGCATGGCGCTCTTCTGGCTCTGTCATTCATGTTCGAGCGAAAGTTATTCCTGAAGAAGAGTGTGGATGCTAAAGACCTGATTATTGCCTGGAAGCCTTATATTGACGCGATCAAGACAATCAGCGAATTTCTCAAGAGCAGTACAATTTTACTGCTGGAAGCGGCGGTTCAAGGAATTGGAACCATTGGAAAAACTTATTCTCTGCCACTGAACAATGAGGACACTGATAATCCCAGTAAGAGGTCAATTGTTGAGACTCTCTTTGGCATTCTTAAAAACGTCAAGACAAATCACAGAATCAAGGAGAATGCAGCGACGACTCTTGGATTGTTATGCATAGGCGAGGATTTTCCATATTCGAAAGACATAATCGAGAAATTTCTGGAATTGACGAAAGAAACAAAGGATTCCTCGGTACACTTCATCATTGCAGAAGCTCTCGTTCTCTCTGTCCAAGGACCAGCGGCAACAGAAGCTCGCGATGCATGGGTCCAACTCCCTGGCGATTACCAGGTGCCCTTCTCTTCGCAGAACGACAATTTACTCGAATATTTGGTGGATCGTTTGCTGAAAGTCGCCAGCGATCCCCACCCAAATTCACGTCAGGCCGTCTGTATCTGGCTATTGGCTATCCTTCGACGAAACGCCAAGAGGAAGCACATTCTGGAAAGGCTTCCAGCCATTCAGAATGCCTTCATGGACTTTTTATCAGAGAACAATGATGTCGTCCAGGATGTGGCATCAAAGGGTATTTGCCTGGTTTACGACACGAGTGAAATCAGCCAGAGAGACGCCCTCGTCTCGAATCTACTCAGTCAATTGTCAGACGGGAGGAGAGCAGTAGCTCAAATCACTCCAGACACAAAATTATTTGAAGATGGACAATTGGGGAAGGCTCCAACAGGTGCCAACATCTCCACATACAAGGAAATTTGCTCCCTCGCGTCGGATCTCAATAATCCCGGATTGATCTACAAATTTTTACAATTAGCAAATCACAATGCCGTTTGGAATTCAAAGAGAGGTGCTGCTTTTGGTTTCTCAGCTATTGCCGCTGTCGCCAAGGACGAGCTGAACAAATATCTCCCCAGTATTGTACCGAAATTATACAGATATCAGTTCGATCCAACTCCCAAGATTCAACAGAGCATGGCAAGTATTTGGCATGCCATTGTTCCATCCACTCAGAAAGTACTGGAGCAATATCACAATGAGATTCTCGATGATATCACTCCCAACCTGACAAATCATCTCTACCGAGTGAGAATCAGCTGTTGCGAGGCACTGGCTGGCGTTCTAAAATCAAATGCTCCCATTGATTATGTCAAGCATGCACCAGAAATTTGGAAACAATTGTTCCGAGTTATGGACGATATTCACGAGGAGACGAGACAAACTGCTACCAGAACAGCCAAACTCTTCAGCAAAGTATGCATTCGTCAGTGCGATCCCATGTATGGAAAGTCCGGTGAGCAAATTGTTCAGGCTATTTTGCCAGTTTTCTTGGACATTGGAATTGTTCACACAGTGACAAGTGTACGAGCCCTTTCTGTTCAAACAGTGGCACAGCTGGTGTCCACTGCTGGTTCATTGTTGAAACCATCTCTGGTTAATTTGATTCCAGCTCTTTTAACAGCAACTGATCTCGAAAATGCTAAACTCACTTATATGAGCAATGCATACGGCGCACAATCAGACATTCAGGATGCCATTGATAGTGTGCGCACTAGTGCCGCCAAGAGTCATTACGCAACGGAAACTCTGAAGAAGTGCACGCAGTACATTGATGGAGCCATTCTGAAAGAACTCATGCCCAAAGTTATTGAATTAATTAAATCGAGTATTGGGCTTGGATCTAAAGTCGCCATCTCTCACTTTCTCATATTTTTGATAATTCAGTCTAAGCAGGAACTTCAGCCCTACGCTGGCAAACTCCTCACAGCTCTCATGAATGGATTGATGGATCGAAATGCAGCTGTCAGAAAGACCAATGCTGTGACAATTGGACATGTTGTTGGTTCAGCTAAAGATTCTAGTCTAGAAAAATTATTCAATACTTTGAACACTTGGTACATGGAGAGAGAGGATGACTCCATTAGATTGGCAATTGGGCAGACACTGCAATCAATTAACAATCAGAATTACGAGGTCTTGAAAAAATTCTCGGACATTGTCTTGCCACTCACTTTCTTTGCCATGCATGCAATCAAAACGCCAGCAAATGAGAATACAATTGAACTGTGGACTGATTTGTGGGGGGATATTGCCCATGGGACTGAGTCTACTATACAGCAGAATCTTCCATTGATAACGGGAAAATTGAACTTGGCCCTTGAATCGGCCTCTTGGACAACCAAAGCCCAAGCGGCCAATGCAGTTTCGACTGTTGCAACTAAAGTTGGATCGAGTATGGATGAAAATTCCAGAAATAGTTTACTCAAGATTTTAGTCAATGGTCTCCAGGGGAGGACGTGGAATGGGAAGGAGAGGCTGGTTCATGCTCTGGCTACATTAGCTTGCAATAGTAAAGAGGCATTGAGCAAAGATCCGGAGCTAACGATGATCATTACAGAGGCACTTTACAAGGAGAGTAGAAAAGAGAATCTCGAGTATCGTCGTCATGCTCTGAAAGCCATTGCTGACGTCCTCCACGAACTCGAGGTGGACCGGTTTACTCAGCTTTACGATATTGCTCAGGCTATTTTAATCAAGGTGAGTATTTCCTGGAGTTTACTAATGGCCTGGAGTATTTTTACAAACATTTTTTTTTACTAATTTTAGAGCTCGCGAATAACGTCATTTTACAATTGTCAATCTGGTGACTTGCTAACGACATTATTTGCAAGTACTTATTCATTTATCAGTTTGAGTTTGGGTTATTCTACTTCTCATGAATTATTTCTGTTTCCTGTATCGTCTTCCAGTATATTTTCAAAAATCTCTTTTAACTTTCCGATAAGAAGTTATTACTTTTTATTAATTTTTTCTTCTCTCTCCTTCCTCATCTTCGAATTATTGTTTGTAATATTTATTCACAACTGTATTTATCAATTTCTACTTTATCTGTCTAATCAATTGCTTTTTGGAGTTGTGATTCTTCATTTTTATTTCGAACTTTTCAGTTTTTAGAGCGTAAGTAAATATAAGTAATTATTTATAAATTGTGAATTGTCAGATTGCAAAGAAGAACGACGATGATGATAGTGACAACCAAGGGAGTGAAGAGAATACTAAAAAACGAGAAAATCAGATGAAGCTGCAGGAGACTGTGTATGAAGCGCTGGGAAAGGCTTGGCCTTCTTCGATTGAGAGTAAATTAACTCAAGGTGAGTTGAAATTTCCTTCTTTTATGATAATCCCTTTGTTTATGTGTAATACCTAGTTGAATGCCTAAAAACATATAGGAGAGAACCGGGCAAAAGGGAACACCCAAATTTTTTCATTTTTTTCTTTTTTTTTTTATTTTCTTCTCAACAATTATAAATCTATTACAAAATAAAAACGATATTAACACGAACAATTGATAATAACGATTTTAACGTTAAATGGCGTACACTAGAAAGGAGTAATGAAGATACACGTACAGATACACATAATTTTCGGAAAAAATCACGCCCTCGCTATGCATTTAAATAACTTTTGGGATTTTTTCAAATTTTCGAGTCTTCCGTTTTGCCCGTACGGCCTAAATAATGACGAATTAGTTATATATTTTTTTACATTATGCTATTTAGGTTAAAAAAATATAAATCCAAAAACAAAATTATCTATATAACCTTTGGAAAATTAAGGCGTTCCGTTTTGTCCGGGTCTCCTGTACGTATCTCAGGGTCTATTACAAGCCGTTAGATATCAATGATCAATCTTTCATTTTCAGATCAATATTGCCTGGAATTCGTCACTCATTGCCACGAGACATTGGCCAACAGTACGAGACCTATTCAAGTTGCCATACTGACAACACTGACGTTATTCGTCGAAAAATTAGTGCTTTTAAAATTAACTACTGCTGAATTAACGGAAAATGATAACGAAAAGTTGGGCAAAATTTGTGAAACACTTCACCAAGTACTGAGAATTTCTATAGGAATATCGAAGTACACGAGAATTCGAAAAGAAGCTCTCAATATTATTCTGATTCTCTCTAAAAAATTAATAAATCAAAGTAATACCGAACAACTGGAAAAAGTCAAGAATTTATTCTGCGATCTATTGCCTGATCTCTCTCAGGACAATCAACCCGAGGTTAGAACAAGAGTGGCTGATATTAAATCGATGCTGCAAATATGAAAGAAAAAGACTAAAAATCTTGAATTATAAAAAATAAAAGAATAAAGAACTGCTTATAACGCGTCAACAATGATTCTGATGACTTTTGAGAGATTCGTAAAATTATTCAACGTATGATTATTATATATATACTATTCTGTATATATCTATTCAGTTAAAGATATCATTGGATTTAGTTTTATTTTTCAAATCTCGTTTACTCTCAACAACAATTTCTATTTCCCCTGGACATTGTCAGTGTAGAATGAAATATTGTAATATTTTATATGGAAATTGATTATTTTTTTCGGCGGAGGATGTATATTTAAACATTCTTACAAAAGAGGCTGTATTGAAATATAACTTTATTTAACAGACTTGGGCATTATTTATTTGTTTTCTACGAGAGCATCTTTTTTTTATTCATTATTCCTGGTAGGTAATCGAATGAGGGGATTTGAAAGTGCACCATTTGACCTTCAGAATTTGACATTCGGAATATAATCATAATTTCAACCTTCCAAATAAAAAATACTATTCGACCTTTCAAATTTCACATTTCATTTATTTAAAATCAAATTTCCGATCTGTAATTTCCAGTCATTGTCAAAAATTACACATACGCCCCCTGAAAAATGCTGACAGTCTCTTTGTTTCGATGACATTTTTGGAGTTTGAAAATGTTGAAATTAATCCATTGTCCCTAGAATTTAACGTATTCAAAACTGCTAAAAATAAAAATGCCCAGTTATTGTTCAGATTTATTTGGGCTTTGTAAAAAAATGAATTTTATAAATCTTATATTTTTTTCCTAGTTCTTAATATCCAAATGTTGAACCGGAAATCGTGACCAATCGGCTTTTGACGCGTTCATTTTTTGGTTTCAGTCGTTCTTCAACTGTATATATCCCGAGGTCACTCGTATTCTGGATTGCATTTATCATGTATTGACGATAATTATCAAATTGAAGGTAAACTCAATTAATGCTGTTGGTATTTACCGACACGTTCGAGAGCATGACCTATCATTAAAAATTCTTCCGTTCTCCAAGCGCTTAGTAAATACATAAATGCCTCTGTTGGTGCAACAAAGTCAACCATGAGAGAAAAATGAATTTGATTTTTTTTTTCAATTTCTAGTGTAAAACAAATTTGAAATTTCAAAAAAAATCTGAAATTTCATGAATTTAAAATAAAGAAATCTCAAATAAAATCTTGAATTTTTTTAATTAGTCAGCGTGGCAAATTTTCTTTACATAAAAAAGCAGGAAGTTTACATATCCTCGTAAAATACAGATTGCGGGTATCTGAAAACTCATGCGAATCATGTTTTGGTAACGACAAAGTATGCGGAGTAAGCTATCAATGTAGGAAGATCTTCGATGGCAAATTGCGATGTTGACACCTGTTGACACGACCGAACGTGCCATATCGATGGGGCTGTCGATAGGAATGACTATATGAACTCAGATCGCATGATCGAGAGTATTATTCCAGAGAGTTCACCATGAAGCATCCAATAAGTTCATTATTGCTAGCAGTTGCTTTGACCATCGGGTCTTTGATTAGTTTATCAAGTGGGACTCCTCTCCCAGGTCCTCAGGGGACTCATCCGAGGGCACCGAAAGCGACGACTCAACAGCGATGCTATACGACAACTACTAAAATATGTCAGTCGCCAGTGAAACTCGAAAACATTGATCAGGTATGCAGTAATTTTGTGTAACTTTCTTTAGCAGACTTGGACTTTATTTATTTTTTTTGTCATACGAAAACATCTTTTTTATTGATTATCCCTGGTGACCGAATGAGGATGAATTTTCAATCACTTCCATTTTCTATCTTGATATCAAGCAAAACAATTTGCAGGCTAGTCCACCAAGTGATGCAAGTCATCCAGACGTGGCCGGAGCGCAGCCCCAGCAGCCACTCGAAGAAGTTGATGAATACGATGACTATGAAAACTCACAGGACTCCGACGACCCTGGTCAGGTAGGCAGAAATTTGAAATACATAAAGTACTCCTGGCTCAAAAGATAGGTCTATAAATTGTCCACTCAAGTTTTGATGTCCAATATATAGGAATCAAGAGAATCATTATAGTAAGCATGTATTTGAATATTCTATGTTCTGGTAATTTTCAAAAAGTCGGCGGTGAATTTTATCAATTTTTCTCTTTGCAATTTCCACATTTCAATAGAGAATATCACGTAAAGAAAAAAAATATGCATATATATCTATTATTAGAAGAAACATATTTCCAACAGAGGTTGTATTGAAATATTACTTTATCTAGCAGACTTAAACATTGATTCTTATTATTCTAATATGAAAGTATCTTTTTTATTCATTGTCCCTGGTAATCGAATGCGTAAGAATTTTAAATCACTTTCATTTTGACCCTTGATATCAAGCAAAACAATGGGCAGACTAATTCATCGAGTGGTGCTAATCTCCCAGGCGCGACCGGAGCGCAGTTCCGGAATCGACTCAATCCAACAACTGGTGGATACGGTGGCTATGGAGACCCACAGAACCATCACCATCCCTTGAATGGTCAGGTATGCAGTAATTATAAATACATAAAGTATCCCTGACTAAAAGAAAAGATGGATTAATTGTTTACTAGTGTTGAAATTCAATATACAAAAAGCAAGAGCATTAGTACACGCATTAGTTCACTTCCAGAGTAGTGAAAAAATAAGGTTTCGAAGGCGTCTTGTGGATAAAAAAATAATATTTTCTATGTCAATCTCTATGAGAATATTACATGAAAAAATTTTTTAAAAATGAAGAATCACTTTATCTCACGGACTGAACATTGTTTTTTTCGTAATATAAAAGCATCTTTTGTATTCATTACCCCTGGTAATCGAATGAGTAAGAATTTTAAATCACTTTCATTTTGTCCCTTGATATCAAGCAAAACAATGGGCAGCTTAATCCATCAAGTGGTGCTAATCTCCCTGGCTCGGTCGGCATAGCGCAGGACCCACAGGGACACCGTATCCGAACTTTTGAAGAATATGAATATGGATACCAGTTGATTCCCCAACAGATTGATCAGGTATGCAATAATTTTAAACACATGAAATACTCCTTGTTAGAAAAAAAAGATGTAAAATGCAATATATAAGAAGCAAGAGCATTCGTAAACGTTTACTTTCCGAAAAGTGAAAAAAATAAGTTTTCGAACGAGTCTTGTGGATTAAAAAATTCATATCTTCTATATCTTCTTTTCTATCTCCTTTAGCAATGAATATTCTATGTCAATCTCTATGAGAATTTTACATGAAGAAATAAAAAAATAGTATATTACGCTTCAAGGGCGTGCATTTCGTTTTTCACGCGTGTGAGGTTTACATACCGAGCCGAAGGCGTGAAAAAGGAAATCATTATTTTACATTTCAGTATGCAGTAACCGGCCTATTCCACGCGGGCAGCGGAGCTGCCCGTGTGTAATCGGCCAGTTGCTGCACGCTGAAGTGTAAATAAATAAATATATAATTAGAATAAACATTTTTGCAAAAGAGGTTGTTTTGAGATATCACTTTTGTAATATGAAAGCATTTTTTTTATTTATTACCCCTGGTAATCGAATGAGTAAGAATTTTAAATCATTTTTATTTTGTCCCTTGATATAAAGCAAAACAATGGGCGGACTAATCAATCAAGTGGTGCTAATCTCCCAGGCGCAACCGGAGCGCAGCCCCGGAGTCGACTCAATCCAACAACTGGTACTGGATACGGTGGCTATGGAGACCCACAGAACAATCACCATCACGTGAATGGTCAGGTATGCAGTAATTATAAATATATAAAATACCCCTTACTAGAAGAAGAGATGGATTAATTGTTTACTAAAGTGTTGAAATTCAATATAGAATAAGCAAGAGCATTAGTACACGCTTACTTCCAGAGAAGTTAAAAAAATAAGTTTTCGAACGAGGCTTGAGGATATCAAAATTCATATTTTCTAAATCTTCTTTTGTATCTCCTTTAGCTATGATTATTCTATGTCAATCTCTATGAGAACATTACATGAAGAAATTAAAAAAAAATAAATAAATATATACTTAGAATAAACATTTTTGGAAAACAGGTTGTATTGAAATATCACTTTATCTCACGGACGGAACATTGTTTTTTTGTAATATGAAAGCATCTTTTTTATTTATTACCCCTGGTAATCGAATGAGTAAGATTTTTAAATCAATTTCATTTTGTCTCTTGATATCAAGGAAAACAATGGGCAGACTAATCCATCAAGTGGTGCTAATCTCCCCGGCGCGACCGGATCGCAGCTCCGGAATCAACTCAATCCAACGGCTGGTGGATACGGTGGCTATGGAGACCCACAGAACCATCACGTGAATGGTCAGGTATGCAGTAATTATAAATATATAAAATACCCCTTACTAGAAGAAAAGATGGATGAATTGTTTACTAAAGTGTTGAAATTCAATATAGAAAAAGCAAGAGCATTAGTACACGTTTACTTCCAGAGAAGTGAAAAAATAAGTTTTCGAACGAGTCTTGTGGATAAAAAAAAATCATATTTTCTAAATCTTCTTTGGTATCTCCTTTAGCAATGAATATTCTGTCAATCTCTATGAGAATATTACATGAGGAAATTTTGAAAAATAAATAAATATATAATCAGAATAAACATTTTTGCAAAAAAGATTGTATTGAAATATCATTTTATCTCACAGACTGAAAATTGTTTTGTTTATAATATGAAAGCATATTTTTTATTCATTGTCCCTGGTAATCGAATAAGTATGAAGGTTAAATCACTTCCATTTTCTCCATTTTCTCCGTTGATATAAAGCAATGCATTTTGCAGCCTAATCTGTCAAATGGAGCTGATCTTTCAAGTTCGACCAATTTGAAATCCCCATATGGCTACAGAAGGGAAACTATTGGAGTATATAGATCTGGATGGGATGTCCCACCCGGTGGTCAGGTATGCAGTAATTTTATATAACTTTATTTAACAGACTTGAACATTATTACTTTTCTTCGAAATATGACAGTACCTTTTTTATTCGCTATCGCCGGTAATCAAGTCAGTATGAATTTTAAATCATTTTCACTTTCTCTCTCAATATGCAGCAAAAGATTGAGCAGCCTAGTCTACCAAGTGATACAAGTTCTCCAGGTGCGGCCGAACGGCAGGACCAGCCGCTATCCGAAACAACTTCTGATGCATTTGATTACTATGACCAAACCAACCCCCTCGACTCTGATCAGGTATGAAGTAGTTTTAACTAGATACAGAAGTTTTAATAGAGCATATTGCACAAAGAAATTTAGAAAATACAACTAAGAATAAACATTTTTGCCAAAGAGGTTACATTGAAATATTACTTTGTCTGGCAGACTTGAATATTTTTTTTTGTAATATGAAAGCATTTTTTTATTCATTATCCCTGGTACTGGAATGAGTATGAATTTTAACTAACTTTCATTGTGTCCCTTGATATCAAGCGAAACAATGGGCAGACTAATCCATCGAGTGGTGCTAGTCTCCCAGGCGCAACCGGGGCGCAGTCCAGGAATCAACTCAATCCAAAAACTGGTGGATACGGTGGCTATGGAGACCCACAGAACCGTCATGTGAATGGTCAGGTATGCAGTAATTATAAATACATAAAGTACCCCTTACTGGAAGAAAATATGGATTGATTGTTTACTATAATATTGAAATTCAATATACAAAAAGCAAGTGCATTAGTACACGCTTACTTCCAGAGTAGTGAAAAATAGTATATTGTGCAACTAGTGCGTAAAGTAGAACTTTTTCGCACGAGTCGATGCATCGCTGGCACGAGTGGCCGGCGAGGCCGGCCACGAGGCGAAAAAGGCGATACGCACGTGTTGCACACCTAATTTTTTGCAATACCTGCAAAAATTCGCTTTGAGGGGAGGTTTGAGGGCAAAGTTTTTTTTTGTGTGCGGAGTGCGGAAAAGATCGTGTGAAGATCGTGTGGAAAGTGAAATTCGAGTGCGTAAAGCGAAGCTTTACGCACGAGTTTCACTTTATGCACGATTTCTGACGCACGAATTCCGGTACCGAAAAGTGAACTTTTTGGGCAGGTATTGCAAAAATAAGGTTTCGAACGAGTCTTGTGGATAAAAAATAGTATATTTCGTAACAAGTGAAAAAAAAT
>JAPYZM010000587.1:0-42947 GCA_030522845.1 Psyttalia concolor | reverse complement strand
ACAAATTCAGATTAGGCTTGCCATATTAAAACCTAACCAACGTAATTGCAGAAAGAAGTGCCAGGTTGAGGTCTGATCCATACAATGAAGACTTGATCAAAGCCATTATATTCAGACTGAGCTCAGTTTGAGATCGGACTAATCAAGTCAAAACCTTATCAAATTGACTACCGGCAGACGGATATCAACTTCAAGTCAGCCCCACCTGATTAGGACCTGACCAGAATGTGCCTTTAATATTCCGGATCAAATAAACCAGATAAAACATTGATGAGAATTTCATCCAGTAACACCTGATCAGTCAAACTTGACTACTGGCTGGTCCAGACTTGATCCGACATGAGGCGCGTCTGAAGAAATTTCCACTCGGCCATTTGCTGTGGTAATTACCCATTTTTCACTCAATATATAAGGGAAAACCATTAAATATCTCGAATGAACACTCGAAAAAGAATCGATTAATTCATTTTTATCGATTAATAAATACTTGATAACACAACAAGACAAGAACAAAAAAAAAAGAGAACAACAATTTTTATGAAAAAAATGTGAACACCCCTTTTAGAGCGTGCGAAGCGCGCTTATGCTACTTTCTCAACAATTCTCAAGACCGCTCTTAGAAACTGTAGCAAGTGCTTTCTATTTTTTTTAAATATGTTTTTATAATCCTTAGGTATCTACTTATCACAAAAAATTATTTTCCAAGTAAACGCCTATGTAGAGAAAAAAAATCAAAATAAAACCGATCGAGATAAAATTCCTCGGGAGTTACACCCAAATGCAAAAAAATAGTTTTATTATCAATTTCACTGTGAAATCAAAAACCGATCGATCATGATTTCTGAGAAATGAAGTTGTACAAGATTGAAATAGATTAAAATTCCTGAGAGTCACCGCAAAGCGTAAAAATGGTTGCAAGAGCTTCAACGACTGAATTTCTTATTCTTCATTTGTTCATTAATTTTTTACTGAAATTCTGGATAAAAATGTGGACCAATGAATCATCGAACACTTTGATAATCATTGAACTGATTTTTTAAACATCCTCCAAACTAAATCAATACATAAAAAAATATATATATACTCGAGTGTAGATCCGGAAAAAGTGGGTACCTTCAGGTAAGACTAATTCGTATAAGTATTCTGCTACCCGGACCCTGTCGTAGGGTACAAAGAAACGAGAGGGTGGCAATGCAACCGCTGGTGGTAATGAGCCGAACGAGATCATCGCTTGTACAAACTGCGGTCCAAATCCCTGTACGCACACAGCAACCAACGGATGTGCTGCCGAGGTATGTAAAAACCGCAATTATACTGAGAAAATATTTACTTGTTGTCTTGTGAAATAGTTTCTAACCTGAGAGAAAAAAAAATCGATTATCCCACACGAGTCCTGTTTGAAGCGAAAATATAGCAGATTTAAAATAAAAAAAACAATGGAAAAAAATTAACACAATTCGTTTCACATCTTCCACGAGAGAGCTGATTTGTTACAAAATTTTTTAAACATTTTTTGAGAACAAGACTTGTCTGGAATTCTTTTTTCTATTTTCCTCTCAGTGCAGGATTTAGGTTTTGCATGGAATTTTCACGTTGGCTATACAACTAAAATTAAAATCGTCTAGTATTGTTTAAGGATAAATATTTCATGCAAAACTCCTATTAATTATCTAGGAGACCCCCCCTTTCCCCGCATCATTTCTCATTTGATAAAATTTCACCCGTTGCCATTGGTAAATTTTTTCCTCAGTATCTAATTAAAATATTTCTTTGTAATTTTTTCTAGCAACTAAGCATGAATGTCTTGTGACGGTGTGTATGACTTTCGCGTGCATAACCCCCTAATTCCATAACATTTTGTCAAGAAAAAAAAACCGCCCCCCCCCCCCCTCTCCCAAAGAAAATTCAATGAACAATGGAGTAATAATTTTGCCTGGATTAATGAATTATTTAATTATCTATTACGAATGCATAATTTTTTGTCAATCATTGGAAATTAAAAAAAAAATGCACAACTGTTCATTATTAATTAATCAAGGAAAAAAGAATGGTCCAGAATTTACCGAGAACCAGTGTTGAATACTAATCAGAGGCAACAAATTTTAGTGCCATTAGCCGTGCAGTCAATTTACAAATTGGATAGGCCGTACACACAACATTTCCATAGTACTAGATTAGCCAATGCAGGAGTCGCTTTGAAAATAATTCTCTTTGAAAGTGCCTCCGAATTGAACAGAATTTTAGCCAATGGGAGGACAAGATCAATCGAATTTTCAAAACCATTCATTAACTAGATTTATCGTATGACGAGCATAAATTCGGAGTAACAGGGGCGGTCCACGCAATTCCCAAACAATTTTTTTTTTTCCTTTTCCGAGGGGATTTTTTCTTCAAATTAGCTTCAACAACTCCATTGTACTATTCCAATTACACGAACAATAAAAAAAAAGGTGGACAGTTATTTTTCCCATGATTTTCATTCGATAAATCTCCACCTCAAAAATTTTCATCTTTCTATTGTTCGTAATTTAAAAAAATAATTGCTATATGAATAATTATTTACTATATCTCTACTCAGACTTCAATTCCACTGATAAAAAATCTCAGTGTTAATTACCGAATAAATGGAAAAAATTAATTTAAACCAGTGACCTCGAAAAGGAAAGAAAAAATCGTGTAAAACTCGTAGACGAGGATTCGATAAAATGGCTTGTCTTCAATCATAAATAACTCGAGAACGGCAGAGTGAAATATTTTGCAATTGGTCTCATATTAAAGCTATTCTTTCAATCTTCAAAATGCGACCTGCCTCATTAAAATCGCCTCGTCATATCAGCCAATACGAGCGTTTGAAGACAGTCCGTTCTCCCTCAATCTCCAAATTGACAAATGTTTTCATTCTCTTTCGTAGTACTTCCCTCAATTTTTCAAAAAATAATCGATGTTATGTGTGTAGTGCATGCGTGAGACGACCCTATAATGACCCTGAGTAGTGCTGCTTTATGCAGGTACGGAAGAAAGAGCCGCCCCATCCGATACGAGTTGCTAAAACCATAGACGTCATCGCAAGGGTCTTATTTCCCATCGCTTACTCAGTTTTCCTCGTATTCTTCTTCTATCACTACAAGGGAGTCTCGTAGAAACCTCCGACATCATCCAAGAGGTCATTCTGGCATCAATTAAAAAAGAAAATAAAAGCAAGCTATTAAAAACGGCAGAATTTGCACCAATCGAGGAAACACAAGTGGACAAATTAACTGAGGAACGAGGTCTTGCATCGAACATTTTCGACGGAATTCAACTGCTGTGTTATGTGTATCATTGTATAAAAGATTTCCGAGCGCATGATTGAATGACAGTTGCACTTGGAAAAACCCTTTAGTCTAGAACTGAAACGAATTGAACAATTTTATTTAAAAATATGTGTAGGTTACATTTACGACGGATTTTATGACGTCTGCGACGATCTCAATGTTGAACTTTGAGTAACCTGTAAAAACATTTTTATCGAGGGGTTGTTTGTTTAGACATAAGGATATGTTTAAATCCTTATATTTTTCCCCCCCCCCCCCCCCCCCCAAGAGCTATTTCATGGCTTGAAATGTTGGGATTTTTCAGTGAAAAAATTCAGTAAAAAATTCTAGTCCTTGAAATAACGAAATTAAAGTGAACAAATTACTTTAATGGAACTTTTCTCTGGTGGCTCTCTCGCGAGACATTTTTTCACATTAAAAATATGTGGATTATTGAGTAGATGTGATTATACATATATCAAAAATGAAATCATAATTTTTCAGATATTTTTTCTTAGTGGATCCCTAAAAATGAAATTTTCGTTGATTTATTCCATATTTTTATGAAAAATATATTGAAAATTTGAGTTTGGATTTTATTAAAATTCACCCGAACATTTCACTCCATTTGTGGCCCTTCGTACATAACTCAGAGGCAATTTCGAGACCAAATACTGACGGAATCACCCCAGAATGGGGTCATAAACACCGTCCGAAGCGTAAATTTCCTAGAGTCACTCAATGAGTGAATTTTGCCCGCAACGACTCTCTCAGTTCGATTAAAAATTGAACCACTCCCGTCAATTGAGCTGAAAAAATGGTTTTATGGGAAAAAAATGCTTCAAACTAGGGGCGGATTAATGCTGGCCATGAGAATTGTAAATGGTTGACAGACGATAAAGTTTTAATTTGTAAGGAATATGAAAGTAAATAAGTCCTCCGGGACTGGTGCATTGGCAGAAGCACTTGGCAGTAACAAAATGCGGGTACAAAGGAGATACGGAAATTGAAAGTAAATAAGTTGGTATTCCCTCGGCTGCTGATAGAAATCGTAAATAAAGTGATGCAAAGTTAAATATCAAGATCTAATTTTCATAATTGAAAAGAATTTCAATTGGGTATATTTGCAATAGAATATTTCTCAACTTTTCCCATTCTTTAACGAACTATTCAGTTTAAAAGTGAATAAACTTTCTACAACTCAACAAAGTCGACATGAGCAAATTGGGGTATTTGTGACGAAGTGCATGAAACAAATTGCAATTAAAAACGTGCAATATGTGTTAGAAATATTTTTTAATGACTCTTCAATTCTTTTCTCTTACGTATTTTGTCCCTTCTTCCATTTTTTAGCTTGACTTTTAGAAAATTGGAGAATTATTGGTAACTCCATTCGTATTTGTCGCTTAAATTTCGACTTCTCAATTTTTTTTTTAATATCCAAATTGAATAAAACTCAAGCAAAATATAAAATTGACAGAATAATTTTGTGAAGACCCACATATACCCCCGGCCGAATTTTATTTAGATCGTTTTTGTTTTGAATTTTTTATCTACAAGGACGTCCATTTGAAACCTCAATTTTTGTAATAAACAGATAAATAAATAGAAATAAAAAATTCGGGTCATTTTTAAGAAGCGTTGATGAGAAATATTCCGTAATAATTGAGTAGAGGGTAAATAAAAAATGCCAAATAACCAGAAGGAACAAGAATTTTATCGCGAGCCCTCCGCACTCCGGCATAAAAACAAGCCCAAAAAATACCGAAAATTTTTCACAATTTTTTCAAAGAGCTTTTTTTAAATTAACGTCTTATGTGAGGAGCTTTAGAAATTTCGCAATTCAGCCTCCCTCCCCCCATTTTAAAGTCGATCGAACTTCACTTGCCATGGAAATTACCCATTTTTTATTTTACCCTCTACTTACTTATTTCTCAACATTTCTCAAAAACGCTCTTTGAAAATCTCCCTAATTTTCACTAGTTGTATTTAAAATATACATTTATCATTCTTGGGGATCTACTTATTACAGAAAATCAATTTTTAAATAGACGCCTTTTTCGATAAACAATTCCAAATAAAAACTGAGGGTACCCGCGCCTTAAATGTAATTGTTTGTAAGAATCTTCGTGCTTTAGCGATTTTATCTGATTGCCCACATGTTATTCTTAATCAAAGAATGTTTTTTCAAAAATACCCCAATTCATACTCCCCAAACCGCGTCACAAATACCCTAAAATGGGTAGACGTGATGAAATTTCAATAACACACGCATAATTGATTTCCGCTACAAAGATTTTAATTGAAAAGCGAAAAAAAACGGAGAAGTGCAAGCACTCATTCCCAGAGAAAATGAGAAATCAAACCAAACGTCCTTTGAAGCGAAAAAAAACTGAATAAATTGCGAACGAGTGTGAAGGGAAATTAAACAAATTGAATTGAAACAAATAATCACTGCGTACCACCAACACTTTCAGATCTCGTCTGAAACTGACTGCCAAAAAAAAAATTCATTTAAAAAAGAAAAAAAAAATCAGTAGATGAGGCGCACTTTTTTTACGTACTGTAAACGAACCAAAAAAAAACTAACAAAACGTGTAGAGGAATATTTGTTCACTTTTACGAAGTGTTTGTTGTTTCGAGCACATCGACACTCGACACGAGAACGCTTCGGGGGCCTTCTTTTTGACGCTGAATTGTGGAGAAGAGCCTCGAGATACGATCGAATCGAGTGGTTACTCTTTTGCTTTTTGTGATAAATTATAAAATTGTCGGGGAGTGATGGGATAAATGTGACCTCTATTTTTTTAAATTAACGTCATGATAATTGAGGTGAAGCTCAACCATTGGAGTAAAATCGCCCGGAATTGTAGACATTCCAATAAAAAAAATCCAAATATGAAGAGAAAAGTAAAACGGGCTGACTACAAACGTCCGCATCTCCTGACAAAATAGAGCCTCCAAATTAATTAATTATTTAACTCGAATATTGAACAGACGTTATTAAACTTCCTAAATTCTGATCTAAAATTCTGCCGAAATATTTCAAAAATTCCCGACATAATTGTCAGTAAAAAAATATTCCTAAGTAAACTCTGACTTCCGACATCAATAAATAAAAATACTTATTTATTGTATTTTATTTCGAGGTATTTGGTGAATGCCGAGGGCTCACAATTGGCCAGCGTCCGAAGGCCTTCACCCATAAAACTATATAATTTTTTTTTAATCCCAATTATCCCATGACTCCACCAAGTCAGTGAATTATCCCCCTCTACGATGTAAAAAAATCCCGTCATTAAAAAAAAAAAAACGAAAAAATTCTGAACGTAATTACTTGCACGAAGTTATTCCAACTTGAGCCATGAGAATTGCCTCAACAGTAGAAGACTTCCCCATAAATCCTAGAACCTCGCGAATCGATCTCTAAACATTTTTTTACACTCAATGCGTCCATTTCGATGTTCTCACTCGACATTTTCTTTACTCAACGCCATCTCCCCGCCGACCGCCTCACCCGCCATTCTCTTCCTCCCCCCGGGCCCTCCGCGAGATTAAAAAAACAAATATCGAGTGAGAAACTCACCTGTAAATTACTCATTCTAGATTCGTAATTTCTCATCAATTAACTAAACTAATGAACTAAGAATAAACGACCCAGTGTCATTGGAGTAAAGTAGAATAAATTAATCTGACAAAAAATTACGAAATATTTCCTTTTTGCAAAATGATATTAATTACTCTAGTCACCCCCCTCGCACCAATTACAGTAATAAGCACCTTATCAGAGCGCCAAAAATCCATTTATAATAAATAAATCGTAAAATATATGAAATTGATTAAAATTTAAATCACTGTTGCAATTGACACAACGAATACGTAAATGAAATGCCATAGGAGGAAATCAAATCATCAAAAATTCATCATCGATTCAATTTTGAATAGAGAATAATCAAGAATGAAAAAGAAAAAAAAAATTGAGTAAATCAATACCGAAGCGACAAAACGACCCAAGTCGACCCAGTTTTCACGGAATATCTTCGGATCTAAGGGAGTTATCAAAAAAAGTGAAAAAATCTTGTTTGAAGATCTTAATTAACGCGAGAAAAGAGTTCATATAAAAAATTTTCCTATCTGCCTTAGATTTCGAGATAATAACTGAGAAGCATTTGTCAAAGTTGACTGGAGAAGTTTTGCCACTTCACCCGAAAAATTGTCAAAAATAAGAAAACAAAACAAAACGAATAGGTGAAAAAAAAAATTGTACGAGTAATAGCTACACTTTGTATACCTCATGCGCTGTCAAGTGAGTCATCCCTAGTCGATATAAATTACTAAGCTACGCTATAATTAAACAAAGTCATATATTTATTATCTACAAAAGATTTAACGCTCCACGGACCAAAGATAGACACGAGTAACTCATAAAAGAATGAAAGATAATGCGGTATTAAATTGAAAAAAAAAAAAATTAATAAAATAAAATGAAAAAAAATCCTTATTCTTTAATTATCGTTATTAGCTGCACATCCGGCTGTGGCCAATTTGTAAAATTAACGAGGAAGATCATAAACATTGCGTCGTTAAAGAATTGAATTAAAAATACCCGAAAAAAAAAAATGAATTAAAGAAACGTGACGATTGAAATGACAAAGCTTTTTCCAACAATTATTGCATAGTCTAAGTGAATTCAATGAAATTATATATAATGTCAAGAAAATCTCACGTAATAATCGTTCAGAAATGTCATTATTCCGTTTGTTACCTCTGCTATGCAGTTGATTGTTACAATAACAATGTGATAAGGCACTTTTTTTTTATTTATCAATCTTGTTACTTTTTTCGTTTAGTTTATCCAGTTTCCCCCTGTTTCCGTCTGACCATTGACAGAGTTCGCTACTTGTTTAAAGTATCAGAAATATTTAATGAATAATTCAGGTGATTTTTCAATTCAATTTTTTATTCACGTCTCTTGCTTGAAAATTAAAAAAAAAAATTATACAAAATAATCCAGAATTTTTCATTGAGACTTTCTGATACTTAGAAAAAAATCAGGCGACTTCTTAGGGATTTTCTACTCCTATTTCCATTTTTTTCTGTATTTATGAGATTTTCGGCAAATCAGTGGGCAAATTTTTACGTAAAATTAGCCATTAATTTGTGAAAAATTGGAACAAAAACAGAAAACGAACGAATGAGGGTAAAACATCCTCAAGCCGCAAATGGACATTTTAAGACCTCAACCAGCTGACGCGGAAAACTAGCAAGTGAATGAAAATCGATATTGTACATTACTGGTTGTTTGTATTTGGAGAGGATGACGAAACTTATGAAGTAGGCGAATAGGAGAATGGGGTAAACGGAGAATTGTCAGCTGGAGAGTCTGCCTGTGTCTATTACGTGTAAAAAACGACGGACGATCACAAACGTTGAAACCACAAGGGCGTTTGTGATTTATTTGATCACTTATTTCCGAATGAAAATAAAATGATGAGGAACAATCATCTCCTGAGGATAAAGCCCCTCTTTCGTTCCCACAGAGGAAATTTTTAATCTAATTAATCATAATAATAATAACTTACCTACACTGATAGAAAAACGTAGTTATGGCTGAAAAATTAATTCTTGGTTCAAGATTATTTTTTACTATTACATAATTCTTGGACCAATCTTTTTTTCCTTTCCCTTGAGTATGCACATTGCCCATGGGAAGAAAAACCTTATCATTTTCCCTCTCTGGACAATGAAATATACTTGAGGAAGAAAAGAAAAAGATTGACTGAACAATTATGTGATAGTAAAATATATTCTTCAGCCAAAAATTAATTTTCCAGTCAAAAGTAAGTTTTCCTCTCAGTGTAGTGATTAATTTTCCAACATAATTACTAATTTTGTTATTCCAAATCATATTGATATTGCAGTTAACAATTTTCCACTCAATTTTTGGGTAAAATTCTTTCGAATTCTTCAGAAAGAAACGATTTGTCGGTATTAAGACATAATATTTTGGAATCTTTAACAACAAACTTATCAGAAATTGCTTATTAGAAAATTCTCAGTTTTAGCAATTAAAGGCCACATTCTCGAACAAATTTTATCTTTTTTTTTTCTAGAGTCCCCAGGATTTCCCAGATTCCACGATTTTTTTTCGTATTTTATTCTTGGACAATTACACACGAGAGAAAATATAAAAAAATATTATTTTGGAATGAAATGAAACGCCACAATCCATTATTAGGCGGTAATTGCATAGATAGCGTCAAATGCCGTTAACAATATAATTATCGAAGTACACTCACAGCCTCAACCCCCTAGACATTTTGGTCAATGTAGACAAGATGACGGTCGAATTGGCTTATGAAAAAAAATACTAATTATTATTTATACACACACAGCACACACTTGAGACCTAATTGCCGTCTAATAAGAGATTACGGCCATTTGTTTAATTGAAAAATTAAAATTTTCCATGTTTTTTTTCGCGTGTGTATTTCCCCAAGAAAAACAGGCGAAAATAAACCGCAAAGTCTGGTGAATTTCGCAGAATCTATATATTTTTTCTAATCTCGAGGAGGCGGCGATTAAATCGACACAACTCACCAATTTTATTATTATATCATATTATATTATCAAATGGTTCTATTTTGCATTAAATCTGCAACAGGAGTTGATTGAGCCTCAGGCTAAATCGCGTAGACCCCATTTGAAGATCCTCGAATATCGCCACTTCCCACAAAACATCAGCTCCCCCCAAAAAATATCGAATCGTCGAAAGAATTCCGCCAACATGAGTATTCAATTGCGACTATTCGAAGCAAGTATTTTTCAAACTTCAATGAACTATCGTTTACCATAAATAGCCCTCATTAAGCCTGTGATGAAAAGTATTGAAAATGATATGAATAAACAATCCCAGAAATGGAAAAATGATACAATGTTAAATCGTAGGAAACGTAGAGGCTAAGAAAGTGAGAAAGTCTCGTTTAAAAAGGAAAAATTATTAGCATTATTTTGGTGGTTTTTAAATCCACCCCAAGCGTTCCTCCATCTCATTCGCAAATTCCACTTCAATTATCCATCATTAATTCTTGAATAATTGAAATTGAATGTAATTGAAGGGTGAGAAGTGCATATTGAGTGAATACTACCGTAAAAATTGTCCTATTATCTTTACTATTTCTCCTAAAATTAATTCTTCCTCATTTTTGTCCAAAAAAAAATCGACATTCATCAAGACATCGTAACATCTGTTCATTCTTAATTGAATAAAAATTTATCAGTTATACAGAATATTTTATTTTTCAAAGAAACTATTTTTCGAAACACATCTCAACAATATTAACATTCTTAATTGAATACATTGAATAAAACTAACAATTATGCAGAATAATTTTTTTGTTCAAATAAACAATTTTTCATGACGCTGTGTCGGAAAAGTAACTTTTCAGTCACTCGACGCGAAGCGGAGTACTTTCGCGACGCAGCGTGAGTACTTTTGGGACACAGCGTGATGAAAAATAGTTTTCATCACGCTGTGTCGGAAAAGTAACTTTTCAGTCACTCTCCGCTTCGCGTCGAATGACTAAAAAGTGCTTTTTCGACACATTGAGATCAAAAATATTACTCGCCTTCGGCTCGTGATATAAACCTCCCACTCGCCAAAAACCATTTTTTTTCACTTGTTACGAAATATACTATTTCATCACCCTGTGTCGGAAAAGTAACTTCAAGTACTAAGTACAAGTTCAAGTAGTAAGTACTTTTTCGACACATTGAAATGAAAAATTATGTTCGTAACTCGTGAAAAAAGTGGTTTTTGACTCGTGGGATTATATCACTCGTCTTCGGCTCATAATATAAACCTCCCACTCGCCAAAAACCATTTTTTTTCACTTGTTACGAAATAGTCTATTGTTACGAAATATACTATTTCGTTTCATAACAAGTGAAAAAAAATGGTTTTTGGCGAGTGGGAAGTTTATATCACGAGCCGAAGGCGAGTGATATAATCCCACGAGTCAAAAGCCACTTTTTTCACGAGTTACGAACATGATTTTTCATCTCAATGTGTCAAAAAGTACTTTTTTGCAATACCTGCCCAAAAAGTTCACTTTTCGGTACCAGTTTTCATGCGTAAAATGGTACTTTTCCGCACAGTGTGCGTGTGATCGCCTAGCACTCGTGGCCGGCTTCGCCGGCTACTCGTATCGGCGATGCACAACTCGTGCCAAAAAGTGCTACTTTACGCACTAGTTGCACAATATACTATTATGCATCACGCGATTCTAACCTCGCTTCGCTCGGTTAAATCGCGGATTACGGGCACAATGACATAAAATATTGTATGGAACTTGTGCGTAATATACTATTTTGTGTGCGGGGTGCGGAAAAGTCAAGATCGTGTGTAAAGTGGAATTGGAGTCCGTAAAGCGAAGCTTTACGCACGAGTTTCACTTTACGCACGATTTCTGAGTTTTACGCACACTGTGCGGAAAAGGACCATTTTACGCACGAAAGCCAGTACCGAAAAGTGAACTTTTTAGGCGGGTATTACAAAAAAAAAAAACCACTTTGCCCTCATACCTCCCCTCAAAGTGAATTTTGACATATCGCCTTTTTCGCCTCGTGTGATCGCCTAGCACTCGGGGCCGGCTTCGCCGGCCACTCGTACCAGCGATGCACAGCTCGTGCGAAAAAGTGCTACTTTACGCACTAGTTGCACAATATACTATTCAGCCACGCGACGCGAAGCGCCGAGTGACTGAAAAGTTACTTTTCCGACACAGCGTAATGAAATACTATTTTGTGGATTAATTTGAGGAGTAAAATTATTACAAAGTAATATAGTGAAATATTTGGACAAACATGAGGAAAAAATGATAAATCCCTGGGGTTTCGAAAGCTCTGGGATAATTTTTACTACAATTTCCCTCAATGCAGATCATAATCACAAAACTGCTAAATATCTGTACACATTGATCCAGCCAATTCTAGTCTTGTTATTTTTCTACCTTTTCACAGCTTTGGCGCGAGAAAGGGAGTGAAAAAAAAAAAGAATTGATAAGGATAAAATATTAAAACTGCATTGCCATCTGTAGTTTTGATGAGCCCCACTGATTGCAGTTGAATATTCTCACTGAGACAAACCAAAATGACATTCCCGAGATTGAATAAAACCTATTAATCAGCATTCGAAGATAAATTCAACTGCAATGAGACAACAGCTCAATATTCGAATCGCCTACGTGTATACATATGTAAATATACGAATGAAAAAAAAAATTATATATATGAGAAAGACTCATCGAGCCTTATAAAAGAATAATTAATCTTAGGGCAGCAATCAATATTACAAGCGTATGAGAAATAACAAATTTTACAATATATCATTGTTACTTACTTAGTTTTTATTCTCGTTATTTAACTATTAATTGATGCCTCATTATGAGCAAATATAATACATTATGTATAATTCTGTGAAAAGAATCTGCACCTTTCTGAATGCCCAAATGAATTTATTTGAATAAAAACTGAATTTAAAATTATGATTATTGTATTTACATTTTTTATTTCATTTACTTTTATCTCTTTATTTCTTGTTCAAAAAATATCTCGTAGCCCCTATCGCCCTCTTACAGACCTCCCGCGAACTACTTCAGTTCTCCAGGGGTTCCTCGCCATCTTCATCTTCTCCATAAGTAAAGAATAATAAACAGGAATCAACAGCAAAATAAAAAATTCTCTCAAAACAGAAGTGAAACGCGATTTTTCAGTCATTAATAATTTTATAATAAATGAATCAGTGATAATGTCATAATTAATTTCCCTCTACACTCCAATTAAGTTCCACCGGCTGATGAGAAAGGTTGTGTTTCCCAGGGGAATAATCTTAAAAACAAGTAATCATTAAATTAATGAATCTGAGAGCAAATGGCTCGCGTCCAATTGCTGAGAAATTCATGGAAATTCGAGTCATTTTTTCTAAAATCCTTAAAAAATCAACAATGGTCACGACACTATTGTTGCTTGACACCAGGGATCATCCAGAAGTATTCAGAGAGCTCTAACAATGCTCGATGGAGGGTTCTATTCTTTGGAACCGATGAATTCGCGATAGAAAGTCTCAAACGACTGCACCAAGAGTAGTAAGTAATGCATGACGAAAGTCTTTGTCCATAAATTACAAGTAAGTAAAAAATTAAATCAGCAGATCAAAGAGACTGTTGGAGCGCCTGGAGGTTGTGACTGCTTACCAGGGTGAGGAGAGCGCTGTGATAAAATATGCACAGGATCACGAAATCAAAGTGCACCATTGGCCAATAAAAAATCCCCTCGGGAACTTTGACATTGGTCTTGTGGTCTCCTTTGGACATCTCATACCCTCCAGGATTATCCAATCCTTTCCACTGCAAGTATCTATTCACTATTTCTTTGTATCATTAATTTCTTTATTATTCCGTATTTTTATGGTGCTTCACATTTGCATTATTTACTTGTCTCGAAATCAAAATAATTTTTCATCTGCGACGATTTTAAGTTGGAAGAACCGGTGAAAATTTGTCAAAAATTTCAATTAGGTTCTAAAAATCTCAATTTAAAACTGTAAAACTCAAAGTTAATTCTCCAGAAAGTCTTCATTTTCAATATTTTAACTGAATGTTTTAATTTCAGACTTGAAATTGTCGAAAGGAAAAATTTTTTTTCTTGACTTTTATATTTTTTATTTTCGTTCCAGAGCTCAACGATTTTTTAAATAAAATTCCCCTTAAATGAATTACTTTTTCTATGCTAATTCTTATTCTTAAATATTTTTAATTCCCCTCAAATTTAACAAACGCTAGTGTCCTCGATATAAAATTTTTCTTTTGCAATAAATAGTTTATTTTTTCTTCTAAAATTGAATTTTTCTAAAGCCATAACTTGTGTCTACAAAGACAAAACTTTTATTTACTTCCCAGAGGAATGATCAATGTTCACGCGAGTTTGCTGCCCAGATGGAGAGGAGCAGCGCCAATAATTTATGCCCTGATCAATGGGGATAGCGTGACTGGAGTAACTATCATAAAGATAGCCCCCAAGAAGTAACAATTTCTGAAGACAAATGTCCTCATAGAATACAAACAACAATAAACAAAACTATATCTTCCTTTTCCCAGATTTGACGTTGGAGAAATACTAGAGCAGCGAGAAGTGAAAATTCATGACCACGAAACCCAAACAGAACTACATAAAAGATTAGCGAACACTGGAGGAGATTTACTAATAGAAACTTTAAAAAAATTGCCGGACGCCCCCCCCCCCCCCCCCCCTCCCCCCAATTTATTTTATACGAATTCGAACAATTGGTATTTACGAAAAGGAATTAATTATAACTTTAATTGCAGCCCCAAAAATCCAAAAGAGTATTTCTATCGTGAAATGGGAGGAAATGACAGGGAGAGAAGTTTACAATCTCCAAAGAGCCCTCACAGGAATATTTCCCCTGAAAACGACATTTCAAGGAAAACTCGTCACGATTTTTGGAGTTAAATTGCTCAATAAAATTCGGAAAGATTGTCATTACTCGAATTCGAATCCGGGTTGGTAATATTTTTCTTCTTTCTTATTCTCTCCAAACTATAACGGTTATAATCACAGTTCTATCAATTATCTCAAAAATTGAAAAAAGGGTCGCAAGTCTTAAAAACTCCGTCTGACGTTTTGAACTCACCAAGAGTTCTTCGGCATGGCAATTCATTTTTCTTTCCTTCTTGGGGAAATACCCACGCGAGAACCCATGAAAAATTAGAATTTTTTAATGAAACAAAGCGCCATAATCTCTAATTAGGCGATAATCAGATCTCAAGACCAAAAAATAGGCAGTTGAGGCGTGATTATACTTCGATAATTATAATTTTATCGGCATTTGACGCTTATCACAAATAGACCTTAACAAGTGGTAATAATTTTATTCAACATGTATACCCTCCCGAGCTTTTACATTTTCTTCCCCTCTCCGTTCTTCATTAATTTCATTACTTAACTACAGAAGTTTTATAATAAGAATCCCGGTTAGTAATTGATAGATTGTAAGGAGAGCTGGGCAGTATTTTCAGTTGTAATAACCCAAGACTTTCAAAATTATCGGATATTTCTCGAATGTTTTGTTCCGTAGCAACGAGAGGGACAAGTTTCGATGAAAAAATCCCGAGCGCGAAGCGCTCGGAATTTTTTCTTCAAAACTTGTCCCGATCGTTGATACGCAGGAAAACATGAAGGAAATATCCGAGTAATTTTGAAGGTCGAGGGGTATTCGGTGGATAATCTCCCTGGCGGCAGGGATATTTTCAAAAAAATACCAAAGCAAAGGTGTCACGAGACCACGAATACTGCACGCTGATTGGCCAAAATCGGGATAAGAAAAATAATCTTTCAAATTGACTAGAAATACCATTTCCATAAACTGAAGATTTTCAAAAGTTATTAAAATTCTTCACGTTTAACGTTGTTAAGTTATAACAACAGCCATTAAATCCTCCATTAATTTTTCAGGAATGGTTTTTTACAATAAACAAGATAATCTATTAATGGTTCAATGTAAAAATGAGAGTTGGGTGTCAATTGAGAACATCTCGATACCAGGAAAGCGAAAAATGTCTGCTAAGGACTTCAATAATGGTTTCATCAAGAGCAGATCTATCGAAGTGGCATACTTTGGCGGGGAGCACGAGTACAATATAAATAAATCGACGGTAGTTATCAAAAATTGAATAAATTATGAACTTAATGGAATTGTTTTTATTATTTCCTGGCTTCACCCACCACTTTTATGCTAGACAAAATAAACATCCAGCATTTTTCTTACGAATGAAAATCTTCCCATCAGTCAAATAATAATAAATAATTTTGGATTCTCCGTGTAATGAAATTATTGCATTTTACCGTCACCTGAATTTAGGGAGTCTGAAAGTTATTACATAGAGAGATGAACAACAAAAATTATTCAATTAAAATTAATTGACAAATTCAGAGTTTGCAATTGAAAATTTTTCATTAAAATTTCTCATTCTGTATTAGATATTTGAAATCTACCAGTCGCAATTTGAAATTTAACATTAGGCATGAGCAATTGGAGAATTCAACCGACCCTCCCGATCCTGTTATTGTTTACGTTTCTTGTATGTACACGTGCGCGAAGACAAAGAGGCAACTACGGGCCGGGTATAATAGTTGAGTACTTGGAAACCTCCGTGACCGATTACAAAAAAGAGAATTATTGAATCGTAAGCAAACGTAATTTCCTACATTCGTGCGTGATTCCTCCAAGTCGGAAATAATGTCTGCTGACGATTTGAGAATTATTTGAGACATAATCAGCCGTGGGAATTTGGAGGTGATAAATTTTTTCATCCGGGCCTTAAATTCCCTAATTCGCTGGTGTTTGCATTAGCCAGGACCACCACTTGATCCTGGGGGTAGTCTAGCCCAAAAGGATTGTAACAACACATGCTGTTACAGATAAAGACTAAAGACAACCGAAAGATGGACAGAAAAACGATGAAAATGAACCTCCCAAACAATTCCTCTGAGCCTTCTGTCAGTATAAAAAATTATAGAATTCTTTAATTGAAGAAATTAATTCCCTCGCGAATGGGTTAATTCTGTAGGTCATGAATCCCCTCAGCGCGATGAGGGGCATCTTGTAAACAGCGTTGAAAATAAACGAAAATCTGTATTACATTTAAATAAGTACTCACCTAAAATCGGAGGTATTGTACAGCATTTCCAGTGTCGATGTTCACCCACGATATAATGAATTACACTTAAAACTCACTTATTCACTTCACACTCACAAACACTAGTCACAATCCTACTCGGCTGGCCCTTTGAGGTTTATTTGGAAGAATTAACGAGGGTAAACCCCAGTGAATACACTAAACATTTACTGTCCTTTGATCTTTTTGTTGACATTTCGATTATTTATCAATGCAACAATTGTTTTTATCCACTGGTTAATCATCCTCACTTCAATAAACTCATAAAATCCCTGTACGTGCCGAAAATATTGTCCACACGCATCCCTCCATTGCCGAATTAAAAAGTCAATCAAATGTTTTAAAAATCATAATAAATTTAGTTTTTGTCAGCACATTTTTAAAAAATATCACTTTTGTAACACGAGTAACATCGAAAACCACTTTATCCATTGCCGAAAATGCGTCGAGAACACGTCCGACGCCGACGACGCCGACCGATAACTGAGAATCCAAGATGGCTGCGGTGAGTGGTTGGGAAGTGAACTAATGGCGCTGGAGGCACGCATGCGCATTCGGTGAGTGATTGTCGCACGAATACAAGTTGTAAACGTTTTATTAACCGAATCTATTGCAAAATATTGAAAGAAAAGAATAATTGTCGCATTGGCAATTACTTTCTACATCTTTAATATCGGTGAGTACGTAAAATAATCATTTGTGACGATATTTTTCCGGGATATTTGTAGAAAAGGGAGTCTAACCTCTAAGAGGTTGATTGCTTGTCAAAATTTCGAGGTAAAAATGGAATAATAATTTATAATATTGATAAATGGGGCATAGAGCTGAGTTAATTTTCCTACTGTCAATATCTCTTGAGCAAATGATGTGATTTTTTTGACATTAGAATTCTGCATAAAAAATTGGATATCAATATCAGAGCTTCCACTCCAGCCCCCCTCAGTCCTAAACTATAACAAAATTACATCTTGTATTATTCAACCTTTGCAGAAAACCGAATTTGTCATGGCCTCTCAGAGGTATCAAAAAATATGTTAAAGGTGTCCAAGAAAATATATATTATCATCAATAATTTATTTAGGTCACGAATAAATAAGTTTCACGCAAAATTACGATTTCAAGTGACTGACTGATTGTTATAAACGACAAGATTTTTTTTAATTACATAAATAATTTTCTAACTGTTCAATTTAATTTCCAGATCACAAATCCCCAACAATTAACGAAAAATGCCAAAGTACTACTGCGACTACTGCGACACGTACTTGACCCACGATTCCCCAAGTGTCCGAAAGACCCACTGCCAAGGACGTAAGCACAAGGACAATGTCAAGTACTTTTACCAAAAATGGATGGAGGAGCAGGCGCAGCACTTGATCGACGCGACAACAGCAGCTTTTAAGGCCGGAAAGATCGCCTCAAATCCGTTTGCAGCGAACAAAGGAGCAGCTATTCCTCCACCTCCGAGCCTAGGCCCTAGGCCAGGAGTGCCACCGCAGCCTCCAATGGGAATGATGCCACCCCCGGGGATGCATCCTGGAGGGCCGATGCCCCCAGGCGGCCCAATGATGATGGGTCCACACGGGCCCATGCCCGCCATGATGGGCATGCGACCTCCCATGATGGGACCCATGGGACCGATGATGGGGCCTATGGGACCCATGGGACCCATGAGACCACCCATGAATGGACCACCACCTCCAATGACTGCTCCGCCCCCCATGAAGAAATAATTCTACGTTAAGGTTCCTTAATTTACCATTTTCTTTGGGGGTAACTTCACTAAGTAATTATAACGTGTATGTGACTGTGTAAATAAATTCATGATTTTTACAGGAGTAAATGGATTGGAGAATTAATTTCAATGTGGAGACTTTATCTCCATTTGTGTTCGACGAAGACAAACATTAGACAAAGTAAGAATTTCAATTTTTGGTATATGTCATTAAAGACAACCCCCACTTTTGATTTCGATATTCTAAGTATTCTCAGAAAATTGTAGTGGAATAAAAGACGCGCTGAAAATATGGAAATTTTTAGAAGTTATGCTAAAAATATCAAAAATATTTTGAGGGGTTCTTCATATGCATTTACCAAAATTGTTTATGGACCTCTGGAAAATTGTTTTTAAAAAAAGCAATGCAATTTTTATTATAATTTGTAAAAGCTATAAAAAAAGAGAGGAGAAAAAAAGTGATAATTGACATAAGAAGGCGATATAAATTTATTCTCCAAAAAATCTAAACCAAAAAGAAAATAGACAACAATTTTTCCATATAGTAACGATTTCTCCGTAAATGTAAAAAATTCTATGGTAAATATGTGTCCTTATTCTTCTTCCTTTTCTTCTTAAATCTCTTCTTCGTTGCTGTGAAAGTCGGTCTTTTCTTTGTCATCAGCTTCTGCCTCTTAGCCAACTCTTGTCTTATGTCCACCCATAACCCGATGAGCGGTTCTCTAGGAGCAAATCCATCCTTCTGTAGAATTTCCGTAACCCTCATCTTAATATCGATCAGATTCTTCTCCTTCGCTACTTCAAGAGCTTTATGGGTATACTCCATCAAAAACTCCCGAGTGAATTCCCGAGGATCCCTAGGCAGTGGCACATCCTCAGACAGTCCCAGATTGACATTACGAGCAATAAGATTCTTCATGTACGCCGCTTTCTTTCTAGCTTTTTTAATCGCAAAAGCCTCCGCAGCCGTGAGGCCTGCTTTACCAGAATCAGGAGATTTTTCCAAATCAACAACTTCACCATCTTCCTGCTCGGAATTCATTTTCTGATTGACCTGCTCGGAATTTCTCCTCTGATTGACCTGCTTGGAATTTCTCCTCTGATTGACCTGCTCCGACTGAGCCTCCTCCTCCGAGGAATGGCCATCCACCCCAGAAGATAATTCAGGCTCATTGATCTCTTCGCTCGTAACCTCCGGTCCATCCCCTCGTATGCTGTTGGAAACCTCCCGAATCCACTGCTTGTAGGCTCTCTGGCCCCTGACATGATAGTCTGGATCCTTCGTCCATGACATGATCGAACCCAGAATGATCGGTGAAAGATGAGGAGTGAAGAGCTCAAAGTAGTACCAAACAGCAGAAAGATAAATCTCCGCAGGTACAACACAATCAGGAAGCTCCTCAACCTTCTTAAAAAAATCGTAAAACCTCTTGAGAACATCCAGAGAAGTATCAAAAACAAGATATTTATAAGTCGCCGCAACAAATGCATACTTTATGCCCGTCAAGTTCGCGATCACCCCCTGGACCTTGCTATTCTTTTCGCTCGTCCTCCGGCTCCTCGTCATAGCTATGATCCTCTGGAGATCGCAGTACGAGGAAAATTGTTTCCTAAATCGATGGGTCACTCGTCTTTTCCAGAATTTCGTGAAGTGCATCCTCAACGACTGGAGAAGCTGTTGACGCGTCTGCGGGAGGGGCTGGATCTCGGACATCAATTGCTTGTCGTCTCTGGGTCGTACTAGCCACTGGTTCACGATGATTTTCAATTGATCGAGAGTTCGTTCGTCAGGTGTTCTCATTGTTATCACAGGCAGTCCCTGCAATTCGTAGCTTCGTTTCACGAAGACTTCCATTGGAACGCAAGAGCAGTTGAAGTGCGTCTTCAGGAAGGTTGGGTGGACTTGTGTCTGGTAGGGCGCGGGGTAGTCCACGGCTGGTATATGGTTGGGGACTAATGAGCACTCCTTCCAGGATGAAGGGTCTGAGGATGAGGAGTTCAGGTTGACGAAGTGGAAGAGGTAGGTCGAGGGACTGTTGACGTTGATCCCCAGGCGCTCCATGTTCAAGGGCTCGCGGAGGTCTGGGAGCTTTTGGAGGCTTGGAAGGGGACTGTCCGCGGTGTAGGTTGGGCCCTTCGTATAATCGCGGACGAAGCAGGACTGGAGAAAGTGTCCCGACCACCGATAATTCGTGCACGTCGTTGCGTCGTGGCCTCTTCTTGTGCAGTTGCAGCAGCTCAGGCGACGCGCAGGCTTCATGATTGCCTGCGGGTCGCTGGGAATGTTCGGAGTTAGGCCTGATGTCTGGAAAATAGATGCAACATGAGGAGGGGACAACTATTCGCAGGATTTCTTGAATTTTGGCGCAGTTGGAGAGAAAAAGGAATTCAATCGGCGAATGGAGAGTTTTACTTGAACGAGAACTTACTTTATCGGGGTAATTTTTTGTGAAAATTCCGCGTCAAGGGAGACAGGACAAATTTACGAACAATATTAGAGTATTTATAGCAAGAAATCAAAATAATCGTGGCATTTCATCAGAATTTTCCTAAAAATAAAATAAATAAAAAATCTAACATGTAGCTTTGACGTATCAATAACTTTTATTGATTCAACAATATATCCAAAGCTCTCTCAATAGATCAAGCGCTCAATGTACAAGAACTATATCTACTTTAAAAAATGATAATTTCACTGCTTCCCGAAAGAAAAATATATCTATGATCTTATGTCACCTTGACATTTAAGTTGAAACTCCTGATTAATACTGTCACGTGGTCCCACAGAAAAATCATCTCTTCGGAAGCTAGAGATCAGGAGGTTCGACTTTGGGTTCTCGCTTCGAGAGGACATCAAACGTATTCGTTGGTTTGTTAGACGTCACGTCCTTTTGGGCTTCAAGTCTCTCTTGTTTCACGTAAGGAATAGACCCCGAGTCGTCTGATTCGTCCCCATCGTCATCACTGGCTCCAGGCCTTTTCACTAAACTTGGCAGCGTTTCACAGTCAACTTTAGAATTTCTTATCACCTCGTCAGTCTCACGCTCCACTTTATCATTAGAAATTTTCACATCTGGTGGTGCTGCTTCGTCGAATCGAGCATTTTCTTCAATTACAATTGTTCCATCTTCTCCAGTCCCTTTTACATTAAAAATTCGATGTTTGTTCAGCAGAGTTTGATCTGAAATGCCCAATTCATCATTTTGTTTCATCGAAATTCTGTCGTCTTCTGTAGTTCTCTCTTCCGAAATTGCATTTTTCTCCAACATCTCCTGATCTTGTGGCTCCGAAATTTCTGATAAAACATTGTTTTTTATCGAAACTCTCTCGTTCATTTCAGTCGTGTTTGATGATGTTTCTGCCAGGACATGTTGTTCCATCAAAATTCTTTCATTGCCTGCATTCCCTTCGGCAACTACGATTACCTTTTCGTTCGGCATCACTAGATCTTGCGCTTCTAAATTTTCCGATGGTCTATCTTGTTCCATCGGAACCTTTTCACCTTCCGCAGTCTCTTCGATATCTAATATTTCAGTTTCACTCAGCATCACTGGCTCTCGTAAATCCGTAACTCCTAATGAAATATTTTGTTCCACCGAAATTCTCTCCCCCTCAATATTTCCTTCAACATCTAACCTCTCACTCTCATTCAACATTTCCGCGTCCTTAATCATTTGATTCAATAAATCTACCACTACCACCTGATCCCCCTCTTCTCTATCATTCTCCTCAATTTGTGATACCGCAATAATCTTAACAACAAAATTCTCCTCGACCCCAACGTCAATCACCTCATTAGACTCATTTTTTCCCTCTGACTTGTCACTCAAGTCCTCAACATTGATATCCTCGTCTAAGAATTCCACGTCAATCTCCCCTTCACTGCTCGACGAACTGTCCAAAGTAGGGCATGAAGGATCGTAATAATTGGATGTTGAGCTACCAAGATTGGTTTCTGCATCTCCAACGTCCGATTTAACCGAGGACATGTCAACATCATCATCATCGTCCTCATCGCTTATGGAGAATGTGGGAATGGGCGGTTTAACGTACGGAATAATTTCAATGTCACTGTCATTATCACTGAAATTCACTTGGTTTTCACCCTTCGATCCCGTATCAACCGAAATCAAACTACTTTCAGACTCAGAATCACTCTCTTTTTGGCTCACTCTGTCAGAGTCGTCTGATAGCACAACTACTTCGTCAGTTAATGATTTGGTATTAGTCTCTGGCGTTAGTATCTCAATGTCATCATCACAGTCATCAACACTCTCAATGTCAATGATCTCGAATATTGGTTCTGTATCGTCGGAATGTAAATCTTGACAAGTTGACACGTGATGGCCTCGCTGAATGCAGTGGCAGCATACGAGCTGGCTCGGTGGCTTCATCACGGCCAACCGAATGTTTGTGATGCTAACGCTCTCACCCGTCGTCTGGAATCACATAAATTGAGACGGGTGAGTTCGATGGTTTTGCCTTTGCTTCGACTTATTTTCGTGCGGAAGAAAATACGGGCGCGTTTTTTTTTCTTGTACGTAATACGATATTAGACGAATTTTCGAACTTTCCACGTCACGTAAAAGACAATTTGCGCGTGTTTTAAAATTTTTTTGAACGGATGTTTAGAACTTGAGCTAATGATCCTCCATGCATACAAGTTGATAATGTAGCTCATTAATTAAAGCACTGATCAAGTATTTTAAAACACCCCGAGAAGGTAGTCCAATTGGATTGGATTTTAGGTTGAGAAAATTCTGAAGAAATTGATGGCCACGATTAAAAATTTGTCAATTAAATAAATTCTGATGAGTACACAGTGAGAATAAAAAATCAGCCAGTGATAATCAAAGTGAAATTTGTTGGAACTCAAATGTCGACATTTAATTCTCGTTCTCAAACCACAATAGGCAAATTTTTAGAACGAAAATTCTGCAAAAAAATGGCCAAACGTAGTCAGATTATTTGTTCCCACTAGTGTATTATTTACCGTTTGATGATATTTCCGCCAATTATCCGGGCAACTTGCCAGAGTGTGGCCTCGTCCATTGCACAGACTGCAGCGAAGCCGACTGCAATTTTCGCACGTTCTTCTGCAAGTTGAATATCTCTTGCCACACTGAAATCAAACGGTAAACTAAAATGAGGACGGATGTATCTAAAATATTAAAGAGTAGTCAATCATTCTCATCTTCTGGATGTTAATTAATTTGAGAAGGGATCATAAAAAGTAGGAAAATATAAAAACTAACCGTGATGCATTTCTTGTTCTCTGGACATCGGGGCTCCGAGTGGCCCACTTTCCCGCAGATGTGACATGTAGGAGCTCTAGGTCTCTCTGGGCATCTGCTGCGTATGTGGCCCTCTTGTTGGCAGATCGCGCAGACATTCTTCCTACTTCGTTGTACTGGATACATGTCGGCATCCAAAATCATCCAACGACTTGGATTTTCTGAAAGTTCAGTGTTTCCAATAACTTCAGGCTCTCAAATAAATAATAAAATTCAAGCAAAATCAATAATCAAATTTAGATATTCCAAATCTCAAATCGACATTTCAGTCTTTTTCTCTAAATTGATATCGAATTTGAAAAAAAAAAAAAACACAAGAAAAAATACCTCCACAAATTCTACAAACGCTCAAGAAAACTTACTGGGCATGTCGTTCTGTATATCCCTGATATCCCTCAGTATATCTCCCCCTCTGGGTTCATTATAAAAATCTATGAGGTGCTGAGGCATTGGTTGTAGCAAATACTCCTCAAAACTCATCTCCTTATTCGGATTCTCCTTCTGCCTCTTTTTCTTTCTGGGCGTCTCACCCTCAGCTCTTCTTTCGAGGTTCCTCTTCCCAGCCCTTGGGATTGCAGCATCTGTTCTCTCCCTCCGATTCTCAGCCTCTTCCGCCCTTTCCTCGATTGTCCGCTCCAAGGGAATCCTCGAAGTGTCGTCACTGGGTTTTTCCGAAGAACCAGACTCATTCAGTAAATTTCTCCTTGAGTCCCTCTCATCGGAGAACTCCTGCCACAATTGTTTAAGTGTCTCCCCCTGACTCTTTTCCACATCTCCCTCGAGTGAACTCCAATTCATGGCCTCACTCTCTGTCATACTCTCCTCGTCACTCTGTCCCCCTGCTTTTTTTCCCTCTCTTTCTCTCACTCTCTTGATCCCCGCAAGACTTGAAACATCTTTTTCAATACTCGAGCAGTTTATAATTAGATTGGTCGTTTCAGTTGCCACTGAACTGTCCATCGTGTCTTCAGAGTCCTCAATTATCACTGGCGACGATGAGCTAGAGGAATCGGATGAAGAATCTTTAACAAAACAACTTGTTCTGGAAATGAAGAAAAAGATCATGAAATTAAATAGAGTTAAAACCCCTCGAAACCAGGTGAAAAAAATAAATCCTACCTTTCCAACGTCTCCTTCACCACCTCCTCCTCACTGCTGGAGTCATCAGAATCCTGCAAGCTAATCAGAGGAGGAACAGGTTTCGGAGGCACTGGCACTTCCAGAATAGAATCATCAGAATCAGATATTTCAGCTACTAGAGTAGACTTGATTTTCAATTTCTTCTTCTCAACTTTGTACTTAGAATTAACTTCAGCTTCTTCATCGTCCTTTCGCACTTCTGGTCCAGTTGAAGAGTCATTGGAGGTCTCCTGAGTCTCCTCAGCGGTCTTCAAAGCATTTTGAACGAGTTCGGGAGTTTTTGCAGTGGTTGCCTCCTCAGGAGTCATGGCCTCGTCAATAGCTGTTAAGGATGTGCTATCAGGTTCTCCCTCTTCCTCTATCAGATCCTCGCCATCTCGATTATTCTTTTCCATCCAGGGATGCTCCCGCGACCTTCTCGACTTCTTGGAGGTGTTATACTCTCGTCTCCTGTGATTACCCCTCGGGGAATCACTCCTTGGATACTTCGACGGACGATTGTCGATTGGGCAAGGTCTGGAAGTCTTTGGAGGACAAGGAACCTCGAGGAGACCATCGATTAGTGGCCTATGTTTTTTTCTTTTCGAGTACTGCGGAATCTCCTGGGGAGCCCCCAGGCTTGGACTGTTGCTCTGGCCGGGCTGGGGATCCAGCGACCACTGGGGACTGTCTCGAGAAGTCGAGTCTGAGGGGGTGGACGGAGCAGGAACCGATGGAGGTAGCTCCAGGCTCTCTGGCAGGTCTGGATATGTATCGTTGGAGTAGTATATCTCACTGTAGAGGCGAGCCTCTACGTCGGGGTCGGTTATGTCGTCCAGTAGATTAATCTCCATGTCTTCGTTATGCTGAAGACCAATTCATTTATTCAATTTTTTATTCAGTCTTTCACCCAGTTTATTCTAGTAGTTTATTTGGATGTAATAATGATTTTGCACATTTATACAACAAATGGAGTCTTTGAGATTGGACACTAGAATTATGTAATTCCTCAAAAATAAATAAATACCCAAATAGTTCAGACCCAGAGTCAACGCTGGGTGTCACTCATGAACAACTACTTGTTCATTTACTCATCGGACACGACAATTTGTCCATAATATAATTGCGAATATCTGTAATTGACTTATCCCAATTAATTAGCATTGAAGTAAACCAAAATGCGAGTGACACTAAAACTCATTTTCACCTCAGTAAAATGTAGTGAGTGTATCGTGTGTTTGGAATGTGAGAACGACAATTTCTGCACCCAAAATATTCACACAAAATGTCAATTGAGGATTATAATAAAGGAATTCCCTCTAAAACAGGTCGTGTTGGCGCAGGGGGGTGTTAATTGTACAACAAATGCGAGGGAAACCTCTTCGAAGCAGGTTTTGATGCAATTATGTAAGGTTTGAGGTTAGAATCAGAAAATTTGCTTTACCGCGTTGAAATTCCGCGTGGCAGTCATCTCCGAGGGCTTGCCTCCTGCTGATTACTAGGTCTAGCAATTCGTGATGTGAATAATTGAAGCTTGGGCCTGCATGGCGGGACTTCTGGAGTATTCTACGTTATTTGAACTCGCTACAAACACTTGCGTCAGACTGAATGAGGACGACGGAAAATGCCGGAAGCACATGGCGGACAACGGAAGTTGATAAGGTAGAAAATTCGTATTCATTTCAAAAATATATTTATATCGCTCTCAAATGACAGGTTTTATGGGGGTACCAGTATCAATCCAATAATGAATCGATTCAATGAATTATCAGCCAAATTGGCACGTTGCAGAAGCTCCGTAGAAAATACCATGTGACTTATATTTTAAATGAAAAATTTTTTTAATATCGTTATATGGTTAGTTCAGATCCGATCAGATTCCAAGTATTTGAACAAAAAAAATAGGACATTATTTGCAAAAAAAACTTTATTCACTCAAAAAAAATCTAAAAGACATTCATTTCCCAATTTTATTCTGCCCCCCTTTTCTCTTCTTTGTCACCTTTGACCCTAGAGTTTTAGATTTCGATTTGACAGATTTCTTAGACATTTTTTGAAAGTTCCTCACAGCTCTCCTCTCCAGTTCCTTGATCTCAGCTGGGGTTTTACCCTTGAAAAGATCGACAATTTTCTTCTTCTCATTTTCCACTTTTTCATTTTTCTGGGACTCATTAGTCTCCCTCTCCTCGAGCTCCTTGGCCTTCTCCAAGGGTTCTCCCTTGAATATTTCGTCCAGTGGATTCAAGGAGTACGAGACCTCCGGCTTATTCGCCTGCTGTGCCATCTTCTGCTCAATTCTGTTTATGTACTTTCCACCAGCTTTTTTGCTGATTGCCTGACGGTATTTCGCTGGGGAAATGTAGAAGGGATTGTCCCAGATTGTCTCCCCTCCGAAACTTCCGGCGAAGATTTTCACGGGATTCAGAACAAATCGGGGGCCAATCTCCGCTAGTCCTCCATCCTCAGTCAGTATCTGGTAATTTCTGAACCATATTCTGTTATCTAAAACACTAAATGTGTAGACGTGGTCGAAGAAGGGCTTGCTCTTGGGGTGTTGGTTAGGTACTCCAAATATTTGAGTGAATAATTCTCTCAGTAGGGCATATTGAGGATTTGTGGAGAAATTCTCGTCGAAGGAGAGGATTGGGCGAGATCCTTTGAGACAATTGCCTGTCAGTTTTAATTCTCCCATTGTATAAACTAGAACGAAAAACATTGTTATGGAGTATAAATGATATTTTATAAAATTAACTCTTGGAAATTGTTCTATCAGGTTTATAAAAAAATGTCAAAGAAAATTGCGTAAATAATAATAATTGTTTTGGACTTTTACTTACTATTTTCAACTAGACATTTAACAGAAGGACCAGTTCCAGCATTGGCGAACCACATATAGAGATCTCTCTTCTTTCTCCCTTCGAATAAAATGGCTTTATTACAATTCTTGGCCTCGCAAATCTCGTTGACAACTTGGAGATTCTTCTGCCTCTCCATTTTCGCTTCTGTCCGGTGGTGAGGCATGAGTGACTTCAGATCCTCCATCAGGTGACGATCTCGATGATTTATCCCTCGGGATGCAAATACCAGGACTCGTTGCCGGTTTGTCCATTTTTCCTGCAACCCACATGAAAAAAAAAAAGATAAACTCAATTGTCTTAGATTGTTAATATTTCCTGAACAAACGACACGATTTGAACGAATCAGATCTTATTTTAAAGGTTTTGAAAATAGCTTGAAAATGGATTTAAAAAATTTTAATTCCACTCCGCCAATCTCGAGCTATGGCTGAGCAAAACTTTCTGTTTGGACAAGTACTGACCCTTTTAACTGGCGGCTCATCCGAGGATCTCTTAGGAGGAATGACTTCAACCTCCTCCTCAGGTTTTTCCTGACTCACTTTTTCGTTCTCCTTCTTTCGTTTCAACGACTTTTTCCCCATTTTTGAATATAAAAAAACTCAACGCTCCCAATAAAATGTAATTGTTGTTTTGCACGTGGAGGACTAAGGATTGAGGTTAGGTTTCCACTGAATCTAGAGAAAATAAGGCACTCCTAGCCCCTAGGGTCCCTAGAGCCTCACAGAATTACGTTGTCTCATTAGTTTGAAAAGAGTGAGGGGGAGAATAAAAACAGAAGATGAAATTAACAAATTTCTTCTTACCTTTTAATCAAAATCTAAAATACAATATTCGAAAAAAACGATGACTAGCACACAATCCCCTGGTCATCTTACAAAAGTACTAAATCGATACAATATTCCTTTTTCTATTCAATATTGTAAACGCTAAGCACCTTACGAACGTCAATAGCAATTTCGTATCGTCGTTTTTTTTTTTTTTTAAGAAAATAAATGTAACAATTTTGATGGCTATTTCGTTGATTGAGGTTTATATTTGTTCATTAAATGATCAGAATTATTACATTTATCACTGAACAATAAACGAATACTGCGGTATGAAACAAACATAATTTCTCATCCTGTTTTGTTATTGTTTCTTTAATCGATTTAACAATAAATAAGTCATTCAATAGATTAATATCGTAACGATAGAATACTCAGTCACGTAAAAAATTAAGTACAAATAGTGGTTTTGTGCTTGAAAATAATATAATTCTCCTCTTTGTTCCATTGAACATTAATGAAAAAGCAAAGGGAGTATTTGAGTTTAATTTTTGGAATGTTTCCACCTCTCTTCATCAATTTTTCGTTAATAACTGGAAGTATTGTGTACGAAAAGCTCTCACTCCACTCTATTTCAATTATTTAAACAGAATTATTTAAACTTGAATCACATAATTACAATTTCCTCCACACAAATCAATATCAATTGGCCCAATGCATTTGTCAATTGGAACGAGGGGGAGGGGGAGTAATTTAATTCGACGCTCCTTAGCGAAAAAAATTCAATTAATTATCCTCGAACACGTGTAATTAGACTCTAATATTTTCATTCGTTAGGCTACTTCGACTCATTACAGAGCGTCATTAGTCTCACCATTGGCAGCAATTTTATTAGGCTTCAATTGTTGCACATAACTGTACATTGTTTGGAGGGGGACATGAAGAAGCTCCACAATTTCTAAAAAATTTGGCTCTGAAAATAAAAAAATTCAATATTATTTTGTACGTTTTTACTGTTTAACAATTTAAAGGACTTTCGAGATTCATAATTTACAGGTTTAAGGCGAATATGATAATACGAATGAATTTCAATTCAATTCAACTGTCAATTAAAAATTTTGTGTAATTTTTCATTCACTATTTGCAATTTAACATTTTCAAAAACTCACCATTTTCCGGAGTTATGTATCCATGTCTGATCAAGAAATCAAGTGCAACTGGAATCGATGTAGTCTTAAAATGTGGAGAGAGTATCCTTTCGATGCATTCGTTAACTGGCAACAACTCAAACATCTCAACTTCACCATCACTATTGCTTGGCACAAAGTCCGGTGGTAATTCGAGATCAAAAACAAACTCTGTATTGGGGAATAGGCCCCTCTCACTCTCGAAGAAGAGCGACACACAGCCAGCACTCTTGAGATTGGCGAGTAAATTAGTTGGAATGCTACCCTCCTCACCAGCCTCTTTGATGGCTGTTTCGTTGATGCCGAAGCCCACACTCAGACCTCCACTGATCATATTGTCCCAATATCCAGGCCATGTTTGTTTGGTGGGACTACGTTTTTGGAGCCAAATTGATAAGCCTTTTACTGGATCCATTACATAGCCATTGATGTCTACTCCATATTTTCTTATTCCGAATAGGCCTGAAATTAAAATCCAACGAATAATTCACAATTTTTCTATTCTCAACAATGGCAAATATATTACTATTACTATTTCTATAGCATTTTTTAGCCACTCAATTTGTTTGATCAATTTTACTTGGTTTTTTGTGATATACTAATTGTGTATCTATATAATTAAGAATTATATAAATTATATAAGATATCTTGAGAAATATAAGATGGAATTCTATTTCTATCAATGTTTTTCGAGATATCAATTACAATTCCTCTCGAGTGTCACTCGATATGAAATCGATCGAAAATAATAATAATAATCATAAGGTAATCTGAATGAATAGTTGTACTCACTAGTCGCAGAGCGATCCATTTCCAGCAGAGGTGGAGTGTTAAATTGAGCACGAACCTCGTAACGCTCTTCCCTCCAGCCCCTGAGGGTGACGAATTTACCACTAGCCTTCCACTCCCTCAAAACCTCGTCAATACGTGCACTCCTCTCAGCATATCCACGAAATGCGGGATTGAGTTGTACACAGTCTGGTTGAATTTCGAATACCTGAGGGAAAACAATGAAAATGAAAATTCGAATGCAATTGATTGAAAATTATCCTGAAAACGGATATTTTTTTTACCATTTAATTATTTCGGTAATTACCTGGGGATAATTCACCAATTCCTTCATCACGTCCGACCGGACGAGCCCTACCTGTTGTCCATCCACGATAAATGCCCTGCATTTGCCTGCATGGAACCCTGAAAGACAATTGCCCAAATTCATTACCTCAAGAAAGCCAGACTCAATGAAAAATCATCAATCAAGGTAATTAATGGTCAATTCATTCAATTTCCTCGTTCCGAATTGCCCAATCATCCACCATCAGTGCCAAACTGCATTCTATAATCTCGATGACAACTATTTTTACACGAACGCAATTTTAACCTTGATTGTACCTGCTCAATTCATAAAACGCCAACTCCATACTTCGTATTAATAACTCCTCCTGATTTCACAAATTGTCACCGAGAATTCGTGCGACTTGTTAACGCATAAATATGTCGAGTGACCTTCATTTTTTTTGTCCACGCAATTGATTTACACGAGAACAATTAAATAGAAGAAGGCACAACCCAAAGAATTGAAAAAAAATGTTCAATTGAAAAGAAAAAATTCTGGAATGTCAGGAGAATTTGAGAAATTTAATGGAAAAATTTGGAGTATTCAGTAGATAGTTCTATTAAAGGAGAAAAAATATTTAGTACTAAAATATATAGAATTGTATTTTTCTATTTAATTAGTTCTATCTCAAATTTCCTATTTTTCTGTTTCTTAATATGTTTTTTTTCTGCAAAGGAAAGGAAAACACTTGGAAAATTTGAAACATTTCTTTCACATGCATACTTACGAGATTGCTTTGTAAAAGCATAAATATATCGACTGACCTTCGATTTTCCTTATCCACACAATTGGTTTAAACAAGGAAAATGAAATGAAATTCACGTGAAAACCTATAACACTGCAAACAGGGAAAACAATAATTTTCAATTGGAAAAGAATGTGGTGGAAGGCCGAAAGATTATGAAGCTCCTGATTTTGGGGTATAAAAAATCAACAAAACATTTATCAATACCTCACCACCCCTTCGACCACCCGAACACTGCGATTTAATAAAAAAAAGAAATTAAACGATGAATAAAATGGAAAATCGTTACCTAAAAATTAAAAACAGTTGAAGATTTTTACATTTTGATTAACAGAGTGGACTGCATATCCCCAAGAATTCGTGTGTTTTGCAAAACTATAAATATGTCAAGCGACCTTCAGTTTTCATTACTCCTAAAATTACTTGAAACAAGGAAAAATTGAATAAAATGGACACTGAAACCTAGCCAACATATCCCAGACGAGGAAAAATTATTTTTCCGTTGTGAAAAACAATTCTTCTGAAGTGTCAAAGGAGTGAGCCTCCTGATGATTTTTGGTTACAAAAAGTCAACAACAAGTCGGAGATCAATATCTGACAATCCCTTCGTACCACACGAGTCCCTCCACGATTATCACAACAAATCAACAAAGAGAGGGTTTAATTTCAACGGAACATCACGAATAATATCATAAATCGTTACCTGACAGGTAGAAACAGTTGAATTTATTGGCAATTTTGAGTAATCGTGACATTGGTTGTGTTTCTGTATCCGCCATGATGGTCGTCACAGGTTTTTTCTCACAGCCGCTTCGCAATTTCACAGTTCAAAAAATCCGTGCAGTTTTCCTCAACTCCGCACAGCGCGATCCATCAACCGCAATTGATCGGTGAGTGTCGTTTATTCTTCTTATTTCTGAATGTATTTTTAGGGATTGCTGTCGACAATTTTCAGGAGATTTTTGTACGCTTCGGGGAAGAGCTTTGACACACGCAGACCAGCAGATGTTCCGCCTCTGCGCACTTCAATGTACTTCACTCTTTGTGTACATGGATGATGGATGAAATAAATAAACAATGGAATGTCAAATTCCCGGGGGGAAAATTTGGAAAAATCGTCAATTGAATTGATCAGAATCGACGGGGGAGTATGTAAGATTTTATCATTACTTACAATCGATTTTTTTGGAACTTGATATCGGAGAATAGCAGGTGAAATTCTTTTTAATTATTTTGGCTTTAAGAGGACAGGGAGACATGTCAAAATGTCTGTTGCTTAAGGACTGACCGGTTATTCCGTGAATCAAAATGAATGAAATTGTATATCGCATCATTTTATTCCTGGGGTAAATTCAAGTCAGTTCTTCGCGTCGATAAAACAGAGGTCATGAGGTGAAGTGGAGTCAATCAATAAACATTCCCTGGAATGTCAAATTTTGGAAATAATTTTTTATTAAAATTATCAGAGATTCAGTGAGGCGTTTGTCCTGTCTTTTTGATTATTTAGATTCCATTGTATTGTTTTTTTAATTAATCTTTTTTTAATTCGCGGAATTATCGAGTTGATTTTCTTTATTATTTTTTGTTATTTTCATTTTTTTTTCTATCAAGGTTCGTAGTAGAGGATTTGCAGATGTCATGGGGATAATTAAAAAATGTTGTATTTGTATAATTAAAATTTCCCTGCGTCGATAAGACAGGGAAGGAAAGTGGGGGCAGACGTAAAAGTTGAGTTATTCTCCTGTTTTAGTCGTGCAGTTGTGAAGAGCAGTGAAGTTTAGTGTAAACATTTCATAACAATGAAAATGAGGAAAGAAAAAGTGAAGAGCAAGAAGAGGGTAGTTGAGGAGTCCTCGGATTCTGATTGTGGATCCTCAGACGAAGAGGTGAGTTGGATTATTTTTCTAGTAATAATTATTCGAAAATTTTTGTGGCCTTAACCTCAATTTTCTCACGTGTTTTCTCGACTTACAGCTACAGGAGGCATTTGCCAAGGGATTGTTGAAGCCAGGATTGAATGCGATCATTGAAACTGAGAAGAAGACCAACAAAAATAATGTAGTGAGTATTTCAGTATTAAATTTTACTTCGAAATTCATCATTTCCAAGACTCATGCCGGGCATAAAAAATGTTTTTTTTTTTGTACAAAAGTACATGAAAAGCTACAATTTGGCTGGAGGGCAAATGGAACCCCAGTATTCACGGAAAATGTGAGAATTGTTTTGTGTCCCACAATTACTAATTTTTCGTATGAAGCTATTCCATTAACTGCATAGAATAACGATCGAGTGGATGAGGCAGTTTTATAGCTAAAAATTGATAATTGTCGCAAATGAAACATTTATTAAATTTATTACGGACAAAGGACTATCGGTAATGAGTCCCACTTCATCAAGTTCGAGGAGACCTTTGCAAATTTTGATTGACCTACTGTATTATTAAATAAGCAAAAAAACTAGAAAAATTTAGACGTGATCTTACCCATTTACTGAAGTTCCCGTTCACCTTAACGACATTTTCTCAACTCATCCAATGAAATGTTTCCTTCCCTATTTAATTATTTAATACAACAGAAGAGTTTTGAACTAGAATCTCCATCAAAATTATAACTAACATTGATTTTCACAAATTCAGCAGCTTAAAATAAAACACTTCGCCTTCTTTTGCATCCAGGCTCAACTGAAGAAAAAAACCGAGGAAATGAAGCTGAAGCTGTCTTGGCTGGAGCGCCTGGACATAGTGAACCCCCCAGCGCCACTGGCCCCAGAGCTCGCCCTCCAGCTGCAGGAAACTGAGGACCGTCGAATGAGATTGGCAAAGGGCAACAAGAAACTGCCTCAGTACAAACCCGGGGAGGATCCAGTCGTCAACGACTTCAAACGAGAAACTATGTTCCATCGTCAGGCCCAGGCAGCGGTCGTCGATGGTATCGCCCGGATCAAGAAATTTGGAATACCCACGATTCGCCCTGACGATTATTTCGCAGAAATGGTGAAGACTGACGAGCACATGCACAAAATCCGGGAGAATCTCGCCAGGAAGCAACATGCCAGCCAGCGATCGGAGAAGGTGCGTCAGTTGCGTCAGCAGAGGAAGGTCGGCAAGCAAATGCAAATCGAGGCGACCCTGAAGAAACACGCGGAGAAGAGGAAAATGTTGGAGGAGGTCAAGAAGTACAGGAAGGGAATGAGAAAGGATTTGGATTTCTTGGATGACAAGAAGAAGCCAGGGAACAGGGGATCAGCTGATAAGGTCAACCCCAAGAGCAAAAAGGGGATGCAGAGAATGAAGATGAAGAATTCCAAGTTTGGCTTTGGGGGAAAGAAAAGGGGGAGCAAACTCAATACCAGGGAGAGTGCTGCTGATGTGTCCGATTGGAAGAGACCGAGCAAATTTCCTACTAAAGGGGGAAAGGTCAAGAAGATGGCGAGGAAGGTCACGAGGCCTGGGAAGAATAGGAGGGTCAGCATGAAGGCGAGAAAAAACTAATTCTTAAGGACTCGGTTTTTTTATTGTAAAATAAATTGATTAATTGTAAGCTCCAGCTTTGATGCAATTTTTCTATTTTTACTCTTTCTTTTTTGGTAAAACATTCTTTGACAGTTTTCCCTGAATCCGTTGTTTTTGATAATTCATTCCTTTTCTGCACCTTTGACAATTCCACATGGCTCTAATTGCACACGTTTATTTACCATTTTGTTGTTGGCGCGTTCATAAAGTGCATCATATGTATCATATTGCTTCTTTTCATAACTCAATTGCCGATAAATTTATGACCTAAATTGAGAGTACTTTATTATCAACTTTCTCGTATTATTTGTGTTGTGGGTGATAATTTAATAATATACCCTAATAATTTATATATAAGAGTTTATAATTTTTTGTTGATGACATCGAACATTGGTAAAAATAAAAGGGTTCCCCCTCTCCATTTTGCCGATTTTTGGGAATTTGAAAAAATCATTTTGGAAATTTGCTAATACCTTATATCGATGGGATATGAGCTCGGCTTTCGAATGAAACCAACCCCAAGGCGCTAGGATGGATAGTTTCGGAGATATTGTCAAAAGAGTGCCGATTTTAGTAAAAATCGCAGAATGGAAAGGGTTCCCCCTTTTCATTTATAGTGTTCGACTCTGACACAACTTTTTTCTGGCCGTGGCCAATACTGCCTTTTCACTGTCGGTAATGTTGGATAAACAAAAAGGCTCCATGTGCTCAGTAATTGGCTTTTTGTAATGTTTTGTTTGTGGCGATCTTAATCCACAGGACGAGCTACCGATCAACAAAACATTTGTTTTTTTTTAAGGTGAATCGTTTGACGCTTTTTGTGTTTACAGATATTCATGAGATCTAAGAAGGGATTAAATGAACGATCAAGTCGTGGAGTGACCTCAAAAACAATTAATAAATTCTCTAAAACGGGAGTTAACCTAACAAAAGTGCGTTAAAAAAAATAGCGTATTTTTTTTTTGTTAAAAAGAAACTGGTGGCATAAAAAAAACGTGACCTAACCTAGAAAAACTAATTCCCGAAGACAAATCATATTCATCTCAAATAGTTCCTATATATTCTCAAAAAAATCTCACAAAATCCTAAGAATGAAAGACGGAAGAGAAGTTCTACTGACCTCAGACACCTCTGGGGAGTCGTGGAGTGCAGCGATGTGGGATCCTTTAACAGGATCCATGCTATCTCAATTTAGAAATGCCTCACCTCTAGCCACGAACTGCCTCCAGCTACTGAAAGATAGCTATCTCCTCGCAGCGGATGCCACAAAGCCTCGAATTCACATTTGGCCAGTGAACTCTCAAGTTCCCCATGCCAATCTTCGATTGACAACGCCGGGGAAGGTTTCAGCAATGTCCTGCACCTCCTGTGGGACTTACATAGCAGCTTCAGTGGACGAGAAGGTATTCATCTGGCAGACGTCAACGGGAAAACTCCTGAGAACACTTGCACGTCATTATCAGACTGTGACGTGTCTGAAATTCTCAACAGATGGATCCCATCTAGCCACTGGAGGACAGGATGGACTTGTCTTTATCTATTCAGTTGCTAGGGTCCTTAATAATTACAAGGAGGCTCACCCTCTTCATGGACTCTCTGATCACACTCTCCCTGTCAAAAGCATTCATTTTGGGGCCTTTGGAGCCAAGTGCAGACTTGTCACGGTGTCGTTGGATCGGACTGCGAGGATTTACGACACGAATTCTGGGGTTTGTCGTCATTCGTTTGTGTGATTTATGGGATTCTATTCATTCTCTGGCAATTCAACCAATCAAAATTCCACACAATTGGACTTCTGACAACTTCAATTTGGAAAGCAAAATAACAATTTTAATGCCCAAATTCCAGTATTGACAAACAATTTTTAGATACCCGAATTCTCTGGAGAAATTAAGCAAAAGAGGCTAAAATAAAATGAGTAAGACTGACAATCACGTGAGCATGGTGTGGCCGGTTGGAGGTCAATATCAAGAGAATTGAACGATTAAAAAAGCTAGAATACTCTCTAAAAAAATTAAATTTTCTCATGGGTCTGGTTGAAACTTGTAAAGTTGAATTTCAGATTTTTGGAATTAATAATTACCTCACATTAATTTCATAGCATAATTTGTCGTTAATTTTTTATCACAACAGATACAACTGCTAACTCTGGTCTTTGACGCCCCCTTGACATCAGTCTGCCTGGACATAAGAGAATGCAACATCTTCGTAGGCTGTACGAATGGACACATCAGACAAGTCGACCTGAGGAGTCCCCCAAGAGGTCGAGAACACCACGTACCAGGAGATAAAGATGAAAAGGGTGTCTTCTTCAAGGGACATACGAGTGAAGTCACCACTTTGTCAGTTTCCATCGATTGTATCACACTTCTGTCTGGTGCTGCTGATGGAAACGTCAACATCTGGAACATTCCCAGTCGTCAGATCATCAGGAGCATTCAGCACAAGGGGGGCATCACTAATGCCCTATTTGTTCCCCATTATGCCAATTTTGATGTTAACATTCTGAAGCCAAAAGTTATCGTCAAACCTCTTCAGAGGATTATTAATGAGGGAGCTATTGACATTATTGAGATCGTTAAGCCTGGGGACGATGATCTACTGAATTCTGAGGACTTCTTCGAGGAGAAAGGTGGGGACGATGGGGATGACGACTTGGAGAAGAAATTGAGTGAGAGCAGAGCGGAAATTGAGAGGTTGAAAAAGATTAATTCGGAGATGTACAAATATGGCGTCAGGTGCCTTATGCATAAGAAGTAGGAGAAAACTGTTGAATTGTAGAGGTGGCAATAAAGTTCGTATCAAGTACTTTTGAGAATTTCAGTTTTCACATTTTTTTCCGTCAACCTGTTGAGTTTTGTTGTACTATGTGTAGGCGTGAGTGAGTCATGTTTTATTATTTATTTATTTTTTTCGAGACTCATGACAGTTTTGGACCTGGGAGTGGGGTAGAACGGAAGGGCTTCAATTATCAATAACTTGAGATCAGCTGATTCAAAGTGAATGACTTTCTTTAATATTGGCGACGAAAGCCCGAACTCAATATGGATTAAAAATTATTCAATTTCACTGTGCCCATCTCGAATTATTGCCAATTGTGTTAAAATTTGTTCAACTAGGCGAGAGTGGATCAAAATGGAGTCATTTTGATTACGAATAATTCGGGATCGGCTGATTGAAATTGAATGAATCTTTTTTCATACTGAGCTGAAAACTTGTACTTTAATATGAATTAAAAATTACTCAATTTAACTCTGCCGATCTCGAGTTATTGTCAATTGAAGACGTTTCATGTTGCCTCACTCTCCCCTCTTTTATCGATATTGTCAGCTTAAAATACCTCCGGTAATTGATAAATACTGTTCGCGTCCAACAAATCTCGACTGACTCTTTTCCTTTTTTATTCTGAAAATCAGAGCTTTGAGCTATAACAACATTTTTTAATAATCCCAGTAGTAATTGTATCAAAATACTCAGTTCAATCGCTCTATAACAAGTGACTAGTCAGTACAAAAATAAATACTTTACTTTTTAAGAGTTTGAAGACAATTGGTATTACCCATCGAAAGATTCTCTTATCATAAAGTGCACTCATGAGTACAAACGTTTTATTAATTATTTAACTTAATGAAGAATCAGAAATATCTCACGTTTTCTCGATCTGTTTTACCTACATTTCAGCCTAACATGTGTAGGGCACAGAATATATTTTCTCATTTTCCAAAATGTGATTGACTCATTTCCCTCTCTATCTTGACCTTCACTCAGAGCTATTTGCTATTATTTACTCACCATTAGTTGCAATAGCTTTTCAACAACGAATGAGTATCCAAAACATAAATCAATACTTCCACTTTTACTAAAGTATTTTTCTAATCGTCGCCAAAGGCTCATGTCATCACTAATCCTAGTGAATCCTTTGATTCTCAGCAGAGTCTGACTGCAGTTCGCGTTTATCATCGAAAAATGATTGACAGCAAACTAAACTTATCATTACTAAAGCTATTAATTAACTCTGTGGCTTAGGAAATAGTCAGTTGTGAGTATTCATCAGCCAAAAAGTCTCTGAAAGTGAAAAAAAGACATTTCCTTAAAAGAGCAAAAAAGGGGTTCAAAATTGAGATGTGGGGAACGTGAAGGGAAGTTTTCTAATGTGAACACTTCATTCGCGAATTTTCGCCCGCAAGTCGCGACATTCGATATCGAGATGTTCGATCTTCTTTCCAAAGTGTCTTTCCATCTCCTCGCAGATGGCCAGAGCGTGAGGGGAGTCAATGAGATTTATAGCGATTCCTTTCTTTCCAAATCTGCCGGTTCTACCGATCCTATGGAGGTAGGTCTCGTGGTCTGCATTGAATTGCAGATCGACTGGGAGGTCGTAATTGACCACCAGGGACACCTGGTCCACATCGATCCCTAGACGGAACAAAATGGATTAAGGTAAAGACTCTATTTTAAGCAAATTTTAGGAATTCAGTCATTTATCCCATATCATTATTAATAAAATAAAAAATATGAACCGAATTTTATCGAGAATCAATTGAATGTTCATTTGAAGAACAATTTCTTTACGAAGAAGTTTGTAAAAATAACTCCTCTGAATAACTAAACCCAAAACTTTCAGAAATTATGATGACAGATTAATTGTTTTTCTGTCATCTTTGAAAACGAAATCGAATAATCTATTTTAGCATTTCATTACTCAATACAAGAGTCGCAAGTAATGATAGGAGTATGATAGGGTTACCTCGAGATAATACATTAGTTGTCACCAGAACTGTGACGCAGCCCTCCTTGAAGAGATCAAGGACGCCGATTCGTTCCTCGAGAGTCATCTCCCCGGACAGCACAGCCACAGTGAATCCCTCATCGATCATTTTACCAGCGAGCCACGAGGCAGTTCTCCTCGTGTGGCAGAAAATTATCGCCTGTCCTGTGAGATTGGTATAAATAGTGGTGATGGCATTGTATTTCGCATTGCCGTCTTGGCAGCTGACGTAGAATTGCTTGACATTATCCAGACACTCTTCCTCCCTCTTCAGTCTGATAATAATGGGTTCGTCGACGATGATCTCAGCAAAGTGCATCACTTCTTTGTCGTACGTCGCCGAGAAGAACATAATCTGACAGTTATTGGGCAACATCTTGTGCATCCTGATGCACTGGTCCTGATGACCCTGAGTGGCAATCATCACGTCTGCCTCGTCGAGCACAAAAACCTTGATTTTGTTGAGATCGAAGAACCGAAATTTGAGGGACCAGTCGAGGGCTTTGCCAGGAGTGCCGATGAGTATGTGATCTGTGATCTTCTCACCTCTTGCCACTGCAAAATATAAATCCTCTCGATCAATTTTATTCTGATATTCTGTCGTGAAATGATCAAACGTCACGAGCACTCGACATTTTTAATGCTTCTGTATTCCTCTCGAGGACGAGGGAATTCAGGGGAAAAGTTTACCCAGGAGCCCACTCATTCCCAAGATTTTCCTTTATCCACCCTCACAGTAAATTGAAATATTCTCTTACTCTGTTCTCCCCTCACAGCGTACTTGATCTGGATCTCTGGGCAATGCTTGGACATCTTGGCAGCTATCTCTCCAGTTTGAATAGCCAACTCATAAGTAGGTGATAAACAGAGCACCTGGGGATAAGGTTTCGACGTGTCTACCCTGCTCAGCATGGCCAGGACAAAGGCAGCAGTTTTCCCAGTGCCAGACTGGGACTGGGCGATCATATTACCTGATGAATAATCAGTTCTCTATTCAACTATGCTCTCATCCAACGACACATCATTCATTCACAGTATTTACATATAGAAAGGAACAGGTATATAAAAGAACTTGAGGAAAAATATTAGCTTCAGGTGAACTTCGGTTACTCAGTGACTCTCGATTTGGAACCGCAGCGGTTTTATATCTTTCCACATGTTCGATTGCATTTAATATCATGCGCTGTCCTTGGAAAGAGATTCAGTTATTGAGATAAATTGGATTGTTGGGAAGAAAATGTGGTCATCATCAAGTAAGTGGCATTTGTAATTACCTGGTGGATCAGCCAGCAACGCCGGTAGTGCCGTTTCCTGGATCTTCGAGGGTTTCATGAAGCCCATGTCGTAAATACCCTTCAGCAATTTCGGTGGAATTTTTAGGTCTTCAAAGGATTTCGCACTATACAGAGGAGAATTTGGGTTCCTCCGTTGGATTTCTACCCCGTAATCAGACTCGAAGAGAGTTTTGTGGAGAAGCTTCTTGAGGAGGGACTCGGCTTCTGTACGATTCTTGTTAATCTCATCAGCAACAATACCAGTTCTATTCCGGTTAATGGACAAGACGTTCACCTGATGAAATAATTGACGAACAGTTGGATATTGTCGAAAACGATTGAGAATTTGGCAATAACAACTAATGATAATTCCTCAGTGCTGGCATTTTATCCAATCGCTATCAAAGAATCATCTTCAAATGACATTTACTCTGAGGAGAATATTTTGAAGCATTTCGGCAGTTGGAACAATTGAGTTTTTCCATTAATCCTCTTTGAGTGACAATTGAATTGTTGAATTGATTATTAACAATAATTCTTATCAAGTGGTCCCAGTCATCAACTGTTCACAAATAGAGTTCTCCATTCCTATAAAGAAAACTGTTTTTCAGTTTTCAGTTCATCTCTATTGGTCATTGTCATTGGGCAGAAAAAAATAATTACGCTTGATTGAAAGATTTGACGAGTCATTGCTACTTGGAAATGATTCAAGATTATCCTCTCACCCCCCGGAAAAATAAAAGGGATTCATTTGGTAGGAAACGTTTTTGTCCAATAAAAAGCGAAAAAAAAACATTTTTTCCTGTTAATGACAACTAGATCACAATCGAGTGCATCACTTTGGATGACCTCTTGTGATTGGAATAATCAGTAATTGTTCATTGAGAAAAAAAGATAGCATGGGACACTACGGGGATCCAGGAAAAATAAGGGGAATTTCGCTGAGTGTCTTAATAATTTCGAGGGCTTTCTCATTCGATAACTCTGAAATCTTCTTGGAATGATTTCTAAATCAGGTTAAGTCGGCATTTCCTGCGGGCAATCGCAAATACTTACGCAAGACGCCAACAGTTCTTCCTCTTCTTCTTCTTTATCCCAGTAGCCTACACCCTCATATTCCATTTTGGTCATCTGAAGTTCAATTGTTAAGGATTTAATTGTTTATTCGAATCTCCTGTGTAAATAAAGACGCGGACAATCCGGCTTTTCCGCAGAAATTCTGCCACAGGACTCGAGAACGATGCTCGAGGCTGCCGGTGATCCGGAGACGCTCACGATATTCAAGAAACTTGAGTGCCTTGAGAGCTTCCGGTTCTTGCCTTTGGCGGGCGGTTTAAAAAATTCAATTGCACCATCTCAAAATTCAATGAGTGTTCATGCGAAATTTATAGATATTTGTGAATCGTCATTTGTTTTGTTTTAACAAATAGTTAATAGTATATTTCAGCACGTGTGGGGCAATTTCGTTTTCAACGTGTGTGGGGTTTACAGCATGAGCCGTAGGCGAGTGATGTAACCACACACGTTG
>JAPYZM010000586.1:0-36200 GCA_030522845.1 Psyttalia concolor | reverse complement strand
TTCTGCCTCATATGATTACAGAACTCGCCTTCGGCTTGTCCTGTAACCTCATATTCGCCAGAAAAGTTCTTCACGGCCTAGTGTCAAAATGTACTATTTAGTCACTCGACACAAAGCGGAGAGTGACTGAAAAGTGACTTTTCCGACACAGCGTGATGAAAAATTATGTTTGTAACTCGTAAAAAAACTGGTTTTTGACTCGTGGGATTATATACTTCGCCTTCGGCTCGTGATATAAACCGCCCACTCGCCAAAAACCATTTTTGTCACTTGTTACGAAATATACCAATTTCTCACATAGGGAGGAAAAGTAGACAAGTCGTCCTCAAGTGCAAAAATACGACCCGAGCCGGGGTCGTAAGCACGTGGGGAATGCTTGTCTGATTTTCCACCCGAGGGTTGAATACGATTTTTCTGCCGAAATGGGCGAAAGTGAGCGTTTTTAACCGAGCGAAGCGAGGTTAGAATGCTCACTTTCAATCCATGTAGGCAGAAAAAAAATCGTCATGACAATTAAATTATCAAATGAATAAATTAGCAGTGGCACATAGTTCATGATTAGGAATAAATTCGAGAGGGGAAAAAAATCGGGCGATCCCTTCACATTTTCTACGAGAAATAAAGTTTTCTAAATTACATTTTTTTAAATCCCTGGACAAGGCAATTAATCAACTAATTTGTCTCCTAACATTCTTCCCTGAAACTGATATTTTATCTGACAATTGCCTTAAGAAGTAAACAAAAAACGAATGATTTAATTAATTTAATTAATTTTTATAGATTCATTTCAGGTAATATGACAAATTTTGTTATCGGCAGAAATATTTCTTGATTGTTATCACCATTCCTCTCTTAAATTATTAGTTCCCAAAAGACTGGTAGACCAATCTGAACGACAAACGAATATTAAACTCCACTTCATAGTGGACTTTAACATTTCGATCAACTTGTTTTTTTAATAGATAATTCTTATCAATTACTTTCAAGTGGCCGGCCACTCAGCTCACACCTGGCACCTGAACAACTCGAGATAACATTCTTAACATCATAGCCTTGGCTGATCATTAATTACTAGAAAAAACAATAAAAAGTTAAAAATCGTTTCTCAAGTTTTTTTTTCATATTCACGACAATCATTCCTTTCTCCGAATGTTTTTTTTTGTATTTTATTTCACGCGTGAACCATACGACACAACAGCTGCGGAGTGATTATTAATTCCACTGTCCCCCTCGCGATATTGAATTTCTTTAATCGATGTTAAATTGCGGCGGTTACACCTCGACTCAATGTGCGATAAAAATACCAGTGGTTATCGTGTCAGATCCGGTCAATATCGATTCAATTTATTCCGGTGGGGGTTCGTCTTCTCAAGTATTTAAGGAGAAACAATTCCGAACAAATTCTCGTATCAAATTTCCCTCGTCAAATTTTCGAAAAAAAAATTCTACTGAAGATGAGGAGCTACTCATGTACTCTTCGGACCACGGAAAATCGACTCTCGAATCGAAGGGAAAGAGCAAGTGCTACCCGACTAATTCTCAAGTGAATTCAACGCAAAAATTGATAATTCATGTTCGAAGGTCATTCAGAGCCTTTTAACCGCGAAAAAAATGATGACAAAAATCCAGCGTTCACTTGGCCGATTGCCACAGTAACTGTGACTATCCTGCCGCCGATCAGTCTGTCGGAACGGGCGCATTGCACGAGTTGCGCCAACTGTCTCTCTATATCCACACGATTTCGCGACTCTCGGGTGGTATGAAATTTTCGGGGACACTCCACTAAAATTCAATTATCATGGGTTTTTAAATGGATATTTCCACATATTTTTATCGATTTCCATGGATAAAAAAATGCTCAAAAGATGCCGAAAAAAAATCATTTATAGTCGACTCCCCCTCCCCTAAAAAAATCAAATGTCCAAACAATCGAGACATTTTCCAATTGAGCCCTGACAATTTGACATCCGTTCTTCTGAAAATCTCACTTTCACTCTGTACGATCTCAATTCCCAACTTGAAAATTTCAATTTAAACTTTTTGAGAGTTTCCAGTTAAAGCGTTCGAGAGTGACAATTTCAGTCTTGAAAATTTCAAATTCAACCTCTGAAATGTCTCGACTTAAGCCATTGAAATTGTTGAAATTGATGCGTTCAAAAGTTTCAATTTGAAGTCATTGAAATTTCAAAATAATTATTTGTTGTTTACGTAACAATTTTTTCCACTGCTGAAGCTTCATTCTCTTCCACCGTTCCGCCAGCTCAATTTGTTGCGAGGAGAGACAATGGACGCACAAGGGTATTGGAGTTTGACTCAGAGAATGAATCACTCTCGATGCAATTATCATTGACCGCTTTGGGGCGTTCAATACAAATTACTGGAGAATTATTGATTTTTTCCCTCTATATTATAGAGTGAAAAGTATGCAAAGAAAAAATTTAATGAGAATTTTTTGTTTGTCGTTTTTTTTAATGTAAAGATAATGATGCCGTAACAATTCCTTTGCGATGGAATGACTTCAGAAAATGATTTATTGATTTTTGTATTCAATAAATAAATAATAATATCTAATGGATTCTAGACTTTAGTACTTTACTTTTTTTATTTCTAATGCTTTTATTATTAAGCATTATTTTATTTGTTTATACAATTTATTCTATTGAGCGTTGATAAATAATTTTTCCAATAAAAGTTCAAACTAATAATGGCCTAATGTGGTAAAATTTTCGGTTAACGTCGTCATAGGAATAAAAAGTTCAATTATTTTTAATTAAAAAATGAATGCATTCATCCAAATATCGAAACTTTAAGATACGAAGAAGAGTTAAAAGAATTTTTTTAATAAATAAATGGATATCGTAAACTGGAATGTCATTAAATTTCAGAAATAAAACGTTCCGAAGCGAGAAATCCCTGAGAATTCGAGGAAATTTTGTCTCATCAAAAATTACAATTGTCCACTGACAACAGCAATCTCCCACGTGTATCCCCCCACTCCGGAAATTATTATTCATCCCGCAATATCTTCTCCACCCAACAGCAGCAAACAAAGTCAATTCTATTCACTCCCAAAGAACAAATCGCACTCGTCGACGGCACGTGTGAATGCCACGCTCCGAATGTATTCATTTTATCAGACAGAAATTGTTTTCCGCGCGCTATAATCCAGTCAATTTGCTCTCGTTATTCATACACACCAAATGCTCTGAGGATAAACACGAGCCAAATCCACCGATGAATCTGATGGAATTTAAGATTTTTGCTCTCTCATTCATGAAATTCGTGAATATCAATTTTTTCATCTGTCGTTTTGATTTCCAGGGAAAGATAAGGGTAACGGAGTATGGGTGACATGAAGAATCTCACACTGAGCAGTGGATCGAGGTACAATGGCGAAGAGCAAGTGCAATTTATCGCTGAGGGGGCACATCAGGTGACAATCAGATCACCACCTCCAGCACTTCATCTAGAGAATCTGAATAATGCAGTTCTCAGGTAAAATGAATGTCTCATTGCATTTTTTTTTTCTCAATTTTAGAGCTAGAGTTCCAAGTTAAGTTTCGAGTTATTATTATAAAAAGAAAATAGAAAATTGAACAGAAACCCAAGCGAATTACTCGGCGAACATGCCCAGCAATTTGGCCCCTAGCTGATTAAAAAAATGTTTATGTTACTATTTTACAATAAATTAAATAATATACTTCAATTTTTATTTAATCCGCTCACAATGACTTTGTCCCGACACAAAGGTTCTCATTGCTCAGTTCTGTAATGCGTTTAAAAATTTAATCCTCACTTCCGCGTCAATCTGACGTAAATGTTATCCTAGAAGAGAGAATTTGTCGTGATTCAAGTCTTTTATCTCGCACGAAAGCGATCATTGATATAGCCTTGGCATCGTTAATGAGTCGATTTGTTGTGGGAAAGGTAACAACAGTTGTTTGCACTGCTTTATTTATTTTTAATGATTCGTTTTCTTCAATTGACCATTCTTTTCATGAGATTCGTGAGCTTGTGAAGTCAGTAGTAACCCAAGAAAAAACACAGAAAACGGAATTAATGAATTATGTAATCGATAGAACATTGAACTCCTTCCCTCTAGTCCCCTGTTAGTTCTTTGATTATTTTAAAAAATATATACACAATTAATGAATACCTTTAACTACAGTAGCTCCGTCCGGTGGACTCGATCGTTCATTTAAGGTGTGCGTGCATTTCCCACTTTTCAGTAAAAATATCGGCGGATGATCGGACCTCCTCTCGCATATACAATTCATATTAATTCCATTGAAGTTACATTCTTTTTATTTCTGTCTGCACGTATTTGTGATTTTTTTTCATAAAATCCTAGAATGGAAATTGAGCGATTGCGCTCGAGGGTTATCACTCGATCAAAGTGAACGAGGCGGAGTTGTCTTGCTATATTATTCATTCCCGGCCGCTTTTAGTAATTCTGAGGAGATTTTTGGGTGCACTTCGTCGCCTTCTATCTCACGTTTATATTCAGCCGACGATAAGAGATCTCGGTGATGCAAATTGTTGGGTGTTTGTGGAGTGTTGAAATTCAGGGGTGAGGGAATTTAAAGATAGGCCTTCGGGGTCACATTTCGTGGGTTGACCTTTAGGCAGTGACCCGCATGTTATCGCAATGAAAAGGGCTTTCACCGAACTGATATGGTAATTTTCATCACGCTGTGTCGGAAAGTAACTTTTCGTCCCTGGTGCCCGAAAATCCGCGATGCTAACCTCACTCCGTTCGGTTCGATCGCGGTTTTGGGGCCAGAGACCAAATAGTATATTTCATCACGCTGTGTCGGAAAAGTAACTTTTCAGTCACTCTCCGCTTCGCGTCGAGTGGCTAAAAAGTGCTTTTTCGATACATTGAGATGAAAAATATCGTTCGTAACACGTGAAAAAAGTGGTTTTTGACTCGTGGGATTATATCCCTCGCCTTCGACTCGTGATATAAGCCTCCCACTCGCCAAAAACCATTTTGTTTCACTCGTTACGAAATATACTATTTCGTAACAAGTGAAAAAAATGGTTGCGAAATATACTATTTCGTAACAAGTGAAAAAAAATGGTTTTTGGCGAGTGGGAGATTTATATCACGAGCCGAAGGCGAGTCATATAATCCCACGCGGCAAAAACCACTTTTTCCACGAGTTACGAATATAATTTTTCATTTCAATGTGTCGAAAAGTACTTTTCCGACACAGCGTGATGAAAAATTATGTTCGTAAGTCGTGAAAAAAGTGTTTTTTTCTCCACCTGTTACGAAATATACTATTTTTGACTTGTTACGAAATATACTATTTTTGACTTGTTACGACATATACTATTTCGACACATTGAGATGAAAAATAATGTTCGTAACGCGTGAAAAAAGTGGTGTTTTACTTGTAGAATTACATAACTCGCCCTCGGCTCGTGATATAAACTTCCCACTCGCCAGAAACCATTTTTTTTCACTTGTTACGAAATATACTATTTCATCACGCTGTGTCGGAAAAGTAACTTTTCAGTCACTCTCTGCTTTGCGTGGAGAGACTGGAAAGTGCTTTTCCGACACATTGAGATGAAAAATATTGCTCGTAACACGTGAAAAAAGTGGTTCTTGACTCGTGGGATTATATCACTCGCCTTCGGCTCGTGATATAACCCTCCCACTCGCCAAAAACCATTTTTTTTCACTTGTTACGAAATATACTATTTTACTGTGCCCCTCAGTGAACACTCCCATAGACAATAGATTAGTCTACTATGCAGGAGATGGTAACGCTTACCCTACCCTAGGAAAATACTTACTAACGAAACAATAACAATAACATTAGCAGTAGAAATACAATACAATACAATAACAACATGAGTGGAATAATAATCCATAATATATCACGTAGTTGCTTACATTGTACTATACTGTTTACTGTTATTATATTGGCACTTTTAGTGGGGACCAATATGTTGCGTAGTAAATTTTAAAATATAATATATTGAATTTTAAAATGGTAATCTTACATTCAATGTTAACTATATTTATATAGTAACTATGCCGATGTTTTTATTTCAATACTAATTACAGCTTCTTTACATTTACTATCATTTTCATTTATTTATTTCTTAAATTTTATTATTTTTTCTCATTTTTTTTAAATTAATTTTTTTTTTATTATGTCTGCATTCCGGTACTGCAATTGTTACTATTTAATTTCCTCCGCGTGCGCTTGTAGCTGAATTTTTATGGGGAATTAAGGATTTTGAGGGTATAAATAAAAACAATGAATTAAAAAATTTTTTTTTTCTCACTCTCGTTCATGTGCTTATTAAAGACAATGTGGGAGTTCACTCTGAAAATTTTTCAAAAAATTACATGGGAGAATGACTTCGTGGGTTTTCAGAATTCAAGTCCGTCAGGTTATCGATCGCAGAAAATTATTAATCTCATACGAAAAATTGCAAAATATCTACCCACCACATGGTATAAACACTCGTAGGAACTCAGGAAGTCTCCACGTGCGACCTTTAACTGAAAAATGTTTCAGAAAAATCAGAGTCTCTTTTCCGATTGATATCGATAAAAAAAACTATTAACGTCGAGTAAAGATTTGAAATAATTCTCGCGCAAATTAGCGCGATAAAAATCGTCTTATCGGGATCCCATTGAGTTTCTAATAATTTCAATTACGAGTAATACAATATTATCGTTTCCGTTTATCCGATTTTTCAATTACATCTCATTGATGATCGGTTCGATATTGACGAAATTAACTGATAAATTATCAAAATTTGATTGAAATTATCACTTGAACTAGTTAGTAACTACAATTGGGATCGATTGCCCTCTGAAGTACTTCTGTACCTTGTCCCTTGCGTCACCGCCGGCCTCGTCTTGTCCTTGTATTGGGCTATCGATTTTCCGTGAAATTATCGCTATGAAGAACAACGATAACAAAATGTACAAATTCATGGGCTACTTAGTGATCTATCGAGAGAAGACAGTCAAATTTTGGTCAATTGTTTCCCAAGAATTCGTCATTTCAGGAGACGATCTCCGAAGACACTTCCTGTCATAAATTCATAAAATGCAGAAAAAAAATAGACCACTGTCAGTCAAGCGATAATTCCACTCATTGAGTCTATTCGAATAATTGTCAAACGTTGATAAATTTATTCGCTTCAATTATTTAATTCTAAGATCTTTTTTTTAGAAGACAAGATTTCCTGAGACAAAATGGAAAAAGTCCTGCTACTCTCTAATCAATTCACTGCTACCAAAATATTCACTCGTCACTTTCTCTTCAGCAGGAACAATACAGAATAATTATCATATTATTAATTACTATAAACATTATTATTATCCATTGCCAATGGAACAAGAACGTTTCTTTCAAGAGAATTGTCTTTTATTCCCCAATAGTTCAAGTGCCAGCCAAATAAATCCGCTCGACCAGAGTTTGGCACGGTTTCATTTCACCAACATCTACAGATTCTATTACTAGAATATTCTATCCACAATTTCAACTTCCATCACCTCCAAAACCGTTAAGTAAATGAACCTCCCACCCACAGAAATTATTCAAATTAAATAATTTTTCTTTCACTCTGATCAATAATTTATTCCATTGAGATGGCGACTAGAATAGGAGCAAGTACTTCGTGATTAATAAAATAATAATAAATAATTGGGAGACCAATTTTGAAGTCGTAGTTTATAAACAACTATTTTATAAAAATTTTCATTTCCAATGGATTGAGAATCTGATAAAAATGATTTTAAGAAAAAGAATTTTCTTAAAAATAATATTCCTCAGTCCATGATCAGCTGATGAAAAATATCCAACTTTTTTGTAATGGGGGAAATTTGTTAAACGATTTAATCTAACGGCAATCGACAACAAATTTAATGGTAATGAAAATAAATTCTCATTCTATTTCTAGCGGTTCCCAAAATAATCTCCACTGCAGCTGTAATGGCACAGCATCGTCAAATGGCAGTGCTACTGGCTGTACTACTGGCGCTTTAGCCCGTAAGGTACAGAATCACACGGGCATCAGTCCTGGCCAGGTGAATAAGAAGCCGGTGGTGGCACTGACACACTTGCCAAGGAGACCACCAGTCGACATAGAGTTCAAAGACTTGGCCTACAGCGTTTCCGAGGGCAGGCAAAGAGGTACATAATTTTCTATTCAGTGCACTGAGAGAAAGAAGTGCAACTGACAAAGAGGATTTACTTCAGGCGAGAAAGTAGTCAAAAATCATTTCTCTCGCGCATACTGAGAGAATAAAATCCTCCCGTCTCGTGAATTTTTCTTTATGGAATAATAGAAATTGAAGAAATGCATTCACTCAATGCGAATCTACAATTTCCGATTTTTATTGGGTATTGCTTGAATGGAATTTCTTCTAGTTTCTCTCAGTAAAAATTCTTCGATTTAAACTAAAATACATCTGTAATGCAAAATAGAAAAAAAAACTAATCTAAAATTGGGGAAAGTCGAACGGAATCTTCAGTCTCTCGGAGATTCTATTGAGCTTGTGAATATTTTTTGTTTACAATCCTTTCAAAATCATTTCAGGATACAAAACAATACTGAAATGTGTGACTGGAAAGGTCAAGTCGGGGGAGCTGACGGCGATAATGGGACCCTCGGGGGCTGGCAAGAGTACACTTATGAATGTACTCGCAGGATACAAGTGAGTTAATCAAATAAATTGGAACTGGACGAGAATACGAGTTTTTTGTTACTGAAAATTTGGACTTTCTTCAAGAGTCTTGATATTTTCTAAAGCAAACCATTAGTAAATGAATTCTTTGAATACTCGAGACTATAATTTTCCAATTTTCGCAAAAAATCGGTAATGAGTGCATTTAACTACTCATTAAAAATTTTTTGCAATACTGAATTAATTTACCATTTGGTACTTGAACATAATCAACAATAAAATTCAGTACTTTATGGAGAGACATGCCAATTGTGGGCTTCAGACCATGTGGGCTTCACTTCGGTTCAAACGAAACCAAAACTAATTGTCTAAAATAGCTTTTCCTGATCCTCTCACCGCGAAACCGCTCATTATCAAAATGATTCAACAATTATGAAGCCACCACAAATGCTAAAACCCACAACGAATGAATCAAATCCAGTCCCAGAGTCCTCCTGACTCCAGTTAAATCTCTCGATCTCCCACAGAACCTCGAACCTCAACGGTTCGATCCTGATAAACGGCAAGGAACGCAACCTCCGTCACTTCCGGAAGACCTCGTGCTACATAATGCAGGACGATCGTCTGTTGCCGCACCTGACGGTGCACGAGGCGATGACAGTATCAGCGAATCTCAAGCTGGGAAAGGACATCGACGCAGCGGGGAAGAAGGTCCTCATCGAGGAGATCATCGACAGTCTGGGTCTCTCGGACGCCGGCAACACCCAGACCCAGTCGTTGAGCGGTGGCCAAAGAAAGCGATTGTCAATAGCTTTGGAGTTGGTCAACAATCCTCCAGTCATGTTTTTTGACGAGCCGACGTCTGGCCTGGACAGCTCCTCCTGTTTCCAATGTCTGAGCCTTCTGAAGTCTCTCTGCAGAGGTCCGTAATTGTATTTTTTATTTCATTTGTAAGACAATATTATCGGCAGAATGATCAGCTGTAATGTCCCGAGATCATCAAAATTTTCGGAATGTAAAGCTTCCTAGCAAACAAACGAAAGTCCCAAGTTTTGCAGAAAAATCTGTCGCCTGCAAGACTTGAGACTTTCGTTCATTTCCAGGGAAGCTCGAAGGGAAATATTGCGATTAATTTTGGTGGTCGAAGGATATTCGGCAAAGAATTTTCTGGAACTGGATTTTGGCCAAATTCGAGGACAATATTGAAGGACGCAACTAGGAAAATATTCAATTGATGAAAAACAAGTAAGAAGCTACTGTCCAATTATGAGAGACAATTTACAGAAGCGAGTGTGCAATTTCCGAAAATGAAGATTAACAGAAGACAACCGAGTGATCTCCAATACTGAGGCGTGATTGGGTCAAATCCAATCGCTGAAAATTCTAAATCATTCTATTATAATCATTCTACTATTTATTCATTTATCGCAGGTGGAAGGACCATTATTTGCACAATCCACCAGCCCAGTGCGAGACTCTTCGAGATGTTCGACAATCTGTACCTCCTCGCCGAGGGCCAGTGCATTTACCAAGGAAATGTTCACGGTCTAGTGCCGTTTTTATCGTCAATGGGTCTCGATTGCCCCAGCTATCACAATCCAGCTGATTTTGTGATGGAAGTGGCGACCGGTGAGCACGGCGAGTGTGTGGAGAAGCTGGTGACTGCCGTTAACAATGGGAAGTGCAATAATTATCAGAATTATCAGGGGAATTTCTTGACACAAGCGGTTTCAAACGATATCGCCAAGCAATCACCCCCGGAAGGGGTGAAAGAGGGTAAACCCGAGAGTCTGATACCCAATGGAGTGTCCAAGGGACCACCTGGGACAGTCCTGAACATGCCAGTGTCGTGCACCACTTCCTTGTTGGACAGTGCTGAGAGCATTGAGCAGAAGGTCGGATTTCCGACCAACGGCTGGACGCAATTCTGGATTTTATTGAAGAGAACTTTTTTGTCACAAATGCGAGATATGGTATGTCAATAACAATCACTTGAATATTAATTGAATACTTGTAGAATTCCCAGAGAGTTCTAGCAAACGTCCAACAGATGTTCTAAGAGAAACCGAGCTTTCTATTATTTTTCCCCGCGTGAAAATGCCTCTTATCCAAACGCGTCTTGTCAAACTTCCGAATGATCTTAAATTTTACAGAACTTTGTAACATGACAACATCAACTCCACTGTCATTGACACTAACGAGTCAATTGAACTCACGAACTTCTCGCAATTAAAATTAACCAGTTCAATCTTCGTTGGACGAGCACAATTGAATGATAATGATCGATAAAGAACCATTTTTATTCTGAACAATAATCACTAGCCTCCTCAATTGTTATAAAATTCAATTTATTGACCCTGATTGAGAATAAGACCCATTGACATTTGGAGAAACATTGGATAGAATGTTACAACTCATCACTTGGTTTTCACACGCTCACACCCACGGAATTCCCTAGCAATGTTGAGTTTCATAGATTTTAATGGCTTGAAATTATCTGAAAATTTCTCATAGAAATTATTCCACGTCCCTTGAAGCCAATGATGTCCATGCTATTGAGATCTTTTTTTATCGAATGTCTTCAGTTCAAAATCATAGTTCCCTTCGTCAAAAAAAATCAAGCGAACAAAGTTAAAAAATTTTGATCCGAAAATTTGTTTAAAAGTATCTCAATAGAATAAATTTCACAGAAAAATCGAAATCCATTCCTAGCAAGACGTCCAAAGGGATTTCAATAGAATTGAATAATAATAATATTAATTAGAATTTTCTTCTGATTTTGATGAATTTTTTAGTGAAATTTTTCTCGGGTCTCTCGCCTCGATAAAAAATGAAGTTTTGGAGACAAAATGTTTTGTACTGATGATACTCACCCAGATAAATGAATTGTAACGACCTGAGGCTACAATTTTATTTATTTTTAGACATTAACACGCGTGAGATTGATATCTCACATAATCGTTGGATTTCTCATTGGTGCTCTGTACTACGACATTGGTAATGAAGGAGCTGAAGTCTACAGCAATGCGGGCTGTGTCTTCTTCACTGTGATGTTCCTGATGTTCACCGCAATGATGCCAACAATTCTCACGTGTAAGCAATTTTCTAATGATTGCATTTACAATACTTACCGAAGTGTACGTAATATTATTAAATTTCTTTGTTTGTCCTGCAGTTCCTATGGAGATGTCTGTGTTCGTCAGGGAGCATTTGAATTACTGGTACTCGTTGAAATCGTTCTACCTCGCAAGAACAATTTCTGATCTACCATTCCAAGTAAATAATTCATAATATCAATCGTAATCATTAATAAATGAAGAGCATTCAATTTTTCAATGTTTACTTTCGGATGTAAATAGTGAAAATCTTTAGATAATCATAATTTTACATCTGACGAAATTGAATTTTTGGATTCATCAAAAATTATATTATTATTCAATAATATAATTCGATAATGAATTATCAATATGTATATAATATATTATTATTTGGTTATCTTAATATTATTTTGTTTATTGCACATCCTAGAGAGATAATGTAATAATGTTATTGGGTTAATGATCTTTCCAGACTGTGTTCTCGATAGCCTACGTCATGATTGTTTACTTTATGACGTCCCAACCATTGGAAACATACAGATTCTTAATGTACCTCAACATTTGCGTACTGACAGCACTTGTTTCACAATCCATTGGATTGCTGATTGGGGCTTCGATGAGTGTTGAGGTGAGTGCAATCACTAATCCTTTCATTAAAAAAAAGAGAGTGACGTTTTTTGTCACCGATCTATTCTTACTATACTATACATCTATACTGTATAGTATAGCAATTTTGATTTTTTACAGAATTTCCTATAGAAATATTGATTAAACTATTGACAATTTTTGTATAATTAATTTCCAGAGTGGAGTATTCATCGGTCCAGTCTCAACCGTTCCCATAATCCTCTTCTCCGGATTTTTCATCAAATATACAGCAATGCCATCGTATTTGAGCTGGTTGTCCTATGTATCCTTCATTCGTTACGGGTTTGAGGGAGCAATGCTAACAGTCTTTGGATACAACAGACCTCGATTGAAATGCCGCGAGGCTTACTGCCACTACAGAGAGCCAAAGAAATTCCTCGAGGAAATGGCAATGGACAAATCAGCCTACTGGCTCGATGCTGTTGCCCTCCTTGCCATACTCATTCTCCTAAGGTTTTCCACGTATTTTGTACTCAAACTGAAGATAAGATCGTTGCGCTAGGGAGTGCAGTTGCCATGAATATAGGATAATCAAATTAAATAGGTCAAGTGGTGAAATTGGATGGGACCAAATTTCGTTCACATTCTCCGGTGGATATCTCGGAGACTGTTGGGTTGTGAAGGAAATCTTCCTCAACATTTGTTGTGAGAAATTAAATTCCCCACAAAAAATGGCTTCTCACATTTTCTTTGAAATGCAATAGTTTTTTAAATATTCGCAAATAAACCATAATGGAGAAGTTACTAAGAATTTGCTAGTCGCGGAAACAATTGGAGACAAATTTCAGAAGAATTTTTTTGCCGGTGATTATGGAAAATTTGATTGGGAAAGTCTACAGCCGTTTCAAGGGAATTTCACTATAGACTTTTTTTTATTTCTACGGAAAGGCTAATCTTTTTTTTATAGAATCCTATTGATCGTTAGAGGGACGTATTTAGTGGAAGGGCATTATTGAATAATTTTCTCGTATTTCTAGGAGAAATGACCACCTATTGACTTTTATCAATCAAACATCTGGTGAAGAACGAAAATGAATATTGCCCAATATCTCCATTTTCCATATTTGAAGCAATTGAATCAAAAATATTGAGACTAGTGTGCAAAGATATCAGGTAAAATTCAGTTGAGAAGAACAAAATTCTGTCCTTCAACATTGCTATTTGAACCCGACAGTTTCTGACACTCCAAATTCGTTTTGATCCTGCCAATTTCACTACTTAATTACCAAAATGTATGACGGAGCTGACAATAAAGTCCGTAAACGTCAATCAGCCAAATAGTGCGTTTTGAACGATCAAACTACAATCGAGAAACATGGGAAATATAAAATCGAAGAACAGATTAAGACTGAAAAATTTATAATGGACACGAAAAAAATTTTGAATGAAACGAGGAACAATTGAAATCACAAAGAAATTATAGCAAATTGTAATAATAGGGGACCGAGTGGTGAAATAGTTACGTTGGTTTTGTTAATTCCTATGACGAAGTAGCTTTAATAATGTAACGACGCTCTAATAATTACGAAGATGATGAATTCTGTGGTTCACTGAGGTTCAATAGGATATGTATACACAATTTAGGTATCAAGGTAATTCATTAGAAGATTATCTCGGTAATTATGGACTTGAGGGGAAAATTTTTCTCGACATTTTCTCCTGAACTCATTATTTATGGAGATATTTGCATATGAAGAAATTATACAATTGGGATATTCTAGTTTCTCCTCTTATTAATTAACTAATGAAAAAATTCTTTCGTTAATGACGACAATTAAGTCGGTATCTCTTGAGACGATGATTGATGAGAGAATTACCAAATTGCGGAGATTTTTATTTCCTTTTTATCCAATGAAATTCGATTTATTTTTATTATTAGAAATTGAAAATGTAATTTGTATTAACTCACACGTTCTAAAGTAAATGACATTGTCGGACTTTTCCCTCCAAATCAATCGCAATTGATCGATAATTAACAGAGACGTAGACACATCAAGATAATAGGACTAAAATCAATTCTAAAAAGAATCGAGAAAAATTGAAAAAAAAAACATTGTTTTAGCATCGCTTGCTTTACATCTCAGACTGGGGATGAATTTTCTCACATTTTCATGATTAATCGCTAATCAAATAACGTCAACTCATATCGTAAGAATCATTATACGGATTAAACTCACCCATCGCATTCATTGAAGGGTTTTTAAAGAAATTTACCTTGTAAAAAAGAATAAGCAAAAAAATTAAATTATTAAGAGCCAACACTTGACCAATCACTGGCTGCCTGGATGTTTTGCTCATTAATTTCAAAGATAATCAGTCAATGATGGGAGTAACTGCGGAATAAAAAGAAAAATTTCCTATTTTTTATGTTATCTCTTAAAATATGGGGTTTGAAGAAAAATGTTAAAAAATGATTCTCGTAGGGAATTAAATTATCTATAGAAAGTGTTTTATAACATTTTTCTCTATATTCGGCAGTTTATCAAATATTTTCATCACGCTGTGTCGGAAAAGTAACTTTTCAGTCACTCGACGCGAAGCGGAGACTTTGACTTTTCAGTCAAAAGTACTCCTGCGACACATTGAGATGAAAAATTATGTTCGTAACTCGTGAAAAAAGTGGTTTTTGACTCCTGGAATTATATCACTCGCCTTCGGCCCGTGATATCAACCTCCCACTCGCCAAAAACCATTTTTTTCCACTTGTTACGTAATATACTATTTTGAAATACTCTAGAAATTTATTTTCAGCAGTTGATTCAAAAATTTTATGATTTTATTATGTTTAGAGAAAAATGTTGATAACCTTTTTTGTGGAATATCTAACGTTCTACAAAAAATGTTTTATGACATTCTTCTTTAAATCGGTAAGTTCTTGAGATACTCGTAAAATCCAAAAAAATAGTCAGCGCCAGTTCGACACGATTGATTCAATTATCCTTGTGAACTTAACGAGACAAATACATAACTAGGAAATTCCGTGTGTATGCGTGTAAAAATTGTTAAGTGATGAGTTAAAACATTGTATCGAATGTTTCTAATAGTGTAAATGGGTATTTCAAGAGGCCTATGTTCATCGGACCCTCGGCAGGATCTCATTTAGGGTCAATTAATCGAATTTTACAACAATTAAGGGGGACGATCAATGAAGTAGCACTTGATTATTATTATTTAGGATTGATATTGTTTATTATAGACCAGCTATGCTTAATCGTAAATGATTTAGTTAATTAATTTCGATTGGGAGAATTTTACGTTTGAGAATCCAGAATAATTATCGTATATTATCGATGTTCCCTAAACATTTTTTATTGTCTTTGACGGAACATATAGCACTTTTTTTTTACGCTTCGATAGCGATCGGGGTATGGAATGGAATCATTGCAGGCTAAAGAAAAAAGGAGATCACGCCGTATTTCTGTTAACATTCGTTTTATTTTTAAGATGAATCATGTTTTTCGTTATTCCATTCATATAAAATATTTTCGAGGTTGCTAGGTCGATGGCCAGAAAAAATCTTCAATGGAAAATAAGTACAGCCGCGTATGACGAACTTTAACGAAAAATCGCATTTACATTAAATTATTTTTTGATTTTTCTCTGGAATATTTTCTACTGAACATTTCCAAAGAAATTGTCAAATGCTAATAAGTTTGATTTAAATAACAGCAGGACTAGCTAAAGAATTCAGTAGAGTTTTCGATGACATTCTTTTACCTGTGATGATTATTTGATCTTCAGTAATTTCATAAAAAAAAGGCACTTTGATTTTTGAGTTCTGGGAGAAGAATTCTAGAGGTAATCAAGAGGCTGATATATACTATATTCTCCCTTGAGGTGTTTTCTCTCTGGTTATTGAGTGGGGTCACCGCCGACCCCTAATTAGGCAGTTACTCAGTCTCAAAAGTGAATAGAGAAAATGAAAATTCCACGACTTGTTCATTCACTATTCGGGAGTGAGTATTTTTTGACAATTTTGGAAGCATTTGAATTTGTAAATATTCACTATTAAAATTGTATTCCCCGATGGGTCAGTTAGCTATTTCTGATTATAGTATTTTTTTATTGCATTACATTATAAGAACATGACACTCTTTACTATGAATTAAATGTTACATTGTTTTAGTTTTAAGTCATTGTTTACGTGGATTAATATTTGTTTATCAAAGTGCAAGGTTCATGGGAGTTGAAATAAATGAATGATAATTGAAAATCAAAGATCAATTATTTATTCCAAGTATTAATTAATCGAGCTCTCCGATTACTCAAATTTTGATACAATCATTTGTAGAGAATTGAATAATCAACAAATATCATTTTTTCTCCAAGAAATTTAACTGGTTAATTACAAATTTGACCTGCACTTGGAAGCAATTGCAACGCCCGAACGTAATTGATATTGTAGGATGGAAAATTATTCTACTTTAATAAGTGCATTTTTCTATTTATTGTCTGTTTAGATTTCTGTAAAAAATCATTACATTTTATTAATTTTCTATACTTTCGTTCATACATCATTATCTTGTGACTAAATATTGTGGCTAAATTTTTTCGTTATAATTTAATAATTAGTCATTTCCCATTAGCAAAAAATATTTCTTGATTCTTTTAATTTTCATTGAAAATATCACGTCTATAGTCTGCCACGATTAAAAATAATTCGTTTTCGTTAGTATTAAAGTCTCATTTTGAGGCACAATCGGTTATATAAAATCACTATTAGTTTTGTCAGTTCAACTCATCAAGAATTAACATCTACACATTAAATTTTTTAAATATTAATTGAATCATTTGCTTTTCTAATGCCAGAAAAATGAGTTTCAGCTTGAAAAATCTCGGATCTTCATAGAAACATCATTGTCATGCATAAAAAATGATTATTATTCAATAATTATAATCTATCTATTCTCAGTTCAGTTACTTTTACTATTTTAAGTTCAGGAAAAAACCCGTTGAAACAAATTGATTTTCTAAATTTCATCTCATCAACAATAGTTGTCCCTAACTGGGACAACAGTCACGAGACATTTTTCCCCATAAATATTCCCATAAAAAAGGATTTCTTCAAAATAATCTAGGGAGAATTAAGAAAAATGTCAAATGACGGTCACCAATTGTCCAAACTCTATTCACTTGTTCTTCACCTTGTTCCCAAGAGGAATGAACTCGATTTCATGCAGATGTCTCCTGAAATTTTTATAGAACTCTAGAACACTGGTATTAGCCCAGACCTGTCTGCCGCTGAAATCCAGGACTCTCAGGGAGTCAAGGCTCTGTGCCCTGGATAATGCAACATACGCTTGTCCAGCATCGAAGACCTTGGCGAGACTCATTTCCACGCAGTCCAAGGTTAACCCTTGACTCTTATGAATGGAGAAGGCCCAGGCAAGCTTCAGAGGGACTTGCTTCCTGTGAACAAAGCCCCCTGAAGTAGTCTTAATGGTCCACTTCTCAAACCTCGCTCGATAGATCTCTCCACTCCTGAACTGGACAACAGGCGTTTCCTCCTCGAACTTGATGACAACTCCCCTGGCTCCATTCACGAGTCCATTGCTAATGTTGATGTTCTTGAGGAGCATCACCTGAGCTCCAACTTTTAGAGTTAATTTTCCGGGAACTGGCAGCTGCTGGTCGAGAGTTTTAGTCATCGCTTGTTCTGAATCTACGGCTACGTAAGTCTTGGCCGTACCTGAGGAGAAACATTTCGCAATCATATCCATGGTAGTATCAATTTCCTTCATTTATACCCATCAAAAATGATTTCACAGAATAATTTAATGAAGTGGCTGTAATGTCTGATTATCAAATGATTTATAGCAAAGAGATATCTGAATAAATTTCCAATTGTAAATTTACTTTGCCCTTGAAAATAATGAAATCACTGAAAATCGAGGGTTAAATAATTTCGCGAGGAAAATTAACAGGCCCGAGAACTGTCCAAATAAATCTTTAAACATTTTAATAATACTGTACCTTTTAAATTAGACAGCTGAGATTCATTGATATCATTAGCTTCATTAACATGAGAGCATAATCTCGTAGCTAAAATCCCATCCTTTTCAATCTTCTGACTAGCGGTTGACTTCAAAATGGTGATTATCTCATCTGTAACCCTTCCGATCCTCAAACTATTGAGGACCTTAACGAACTTGGGATCCTTCTGACGATGGACCTTCTGGAGCTCAAAGTTAAAGTGAACAGACTTCTCCCAGGCTTTGCTCTGAAAGCAGAATTTTTTGCTCTCACTGGCGAGACTTTTGTTGACTGGAGGCAATTGAAAGAAGTCGCCACAGAGAATCAGTTGGATTCCCCCGAAGGGGCGGTCATTCTTCCTGACATGCCGGGCTACTGCCTCGATCTTGTCGAAGTACTCGCCGTCCACCATCGATATCTCGTCGATGATGAGGTATTTGGTCCTCCTCCAGACCGTTGCGCAGGCTGGTCTTGATGCCATTTGACAGCATCTCTCGACTGTTCCGGTTCCCAAGCCAATGCCCGAGAACTGGTGGAGAGTTATACCGCCGATGTGACAAGCGGCAACTCCGGTACTCGCAGTTGCCATTGTTACATCTGGCGGAAGTTCGGCGATTATTCTCTTCAACAGAAAAGATTTACCTGCGACAGATAAGTTAACGTGTTCTTAATGACGTTTTATTTTTTTTTGACGAAATATTTTGTTTAACACGTGCTAAAAATGGTTTTTTGACCCGCGCCATTATCACTCGCCTTCGGCTCATGACATAAGCTTCGCCAAAAATCACTTTTTTTTTTTTGTTACGAAACATGTTATTATTTTACGTTAAATGTGTCCGTTTTAACCTCTGGAATTAAGAACGAAAAATAAATTAGAAACATAGACTAGAGAGACTATAATGGAACGAGTTCAATGATCAATAACTCAAGATCGGTCGAGTGAAATTGAATAAATATTTTTGCACATTGCAGCTGAAAACGCGAGGTTTAATATGAATTGAAAATAATTCAATTTCACTCTGCCAATCCCGAGTTATTGTCAATTGAAGAATTTAAAAAAAAGAAGGAAAAAATTGGGAAATCAATGAAACAAATTGTTTTTATAGTAACATAATTTTGCATAATTATTTATTACATACCCGTGCCAGCACTTCCAGTGAAGAAAATGTTCTTCCCCTTGAGAACAGCCTCCAGGATTCCCCTCTGTTCATCAGTCAGTTCTACAGCAGTTGGATTGGCGTAAAGTTTTTTAGCTATGGGAATCTTTGGAGTGTTTGACCCCGTCAATTTTCTCTTTCTGATGGTCCCCGGGGAGGGAGTGGTGATGGTCTTCCTCGAGGCAGCGACAAGTAGAGCCTTTTCCTTGGCACGATTGAGTTCAGCGTTGCTGGCAGGACTGATGTCCTGAACACTCCCCAATTTACCGTTGGACAGAAGCTGGTCCCTCAGGGGATTCTTCGACTGGGAGTTTCCTGACACCGGCTGACCCGTCATCTTCACGAATATCATCTTCAGGAAGGTAATGAGCTGCGCCGCAGGGGCATTGGACAGAAACAGGGTGCATCGTTCCTCGGCGAATTTAATCGTAGACTTGCCTTCGTTCATGTAACGGTTCAGCACGTTTATCCCCTTGAGGACGAGTTTTATCGTCGTATTGGCCTTCTCACCTTTAATCTCGATGAGCATCTGACGGAGATTGTTGCGGAGGAGACGTAGTTGGGCTGACCTGTAGCTAACCTTGCGGGTCGTTGTCCCCTGGGGGTTTGTCCACTCGGCGACTGCTGTACAGGACAAGTAACATCCCTCGGAGTCCATCTTCGTGGCTTCTTCCGGGGACTTTCTGTGATGAGATAATCAGGACTTCAAAGGTACATTCAGGAAGGACCTACGTTGGTCTAACTATTACAGCGAGCTAACACTGCAAGCTGTTTTGCTGTTCGACGGCTTTGAATACTTCTCAGGGGCGGGAGCAGATGTGACTCTAAGCTCCATCTTATGCGCCATTTTATTACGTTCTCCCGCGAAGATTTAAATTCCACTTTTTATATTTTTTTCTGCCTCCTCCTCGGACATCTGTTTAAGAATAAACTGTACAGAAATCGTTTTTTGATGTTTTTCCGAAATTTGAAATTTGCAATTGACAGCAATACTGCGATCCTGTTTTACTGGCCTACAGATTCAAATTTCCGCGCGGTCGCTCACGCCTGCGCCGAATAATACTTCACTCACGGCGTTATTTCCTGAAGTTATGGCAGCCGGGCCGATTGCAGAACGAAATCAAGGTAATTTAATTATTTAGTAATCCTCTCGACATGAAATAACGCTCAATTATTGATTTTCTGATGTCATTTTTAGTCAATCAATTGGAATTTATTTTTCTTCTTACGTCTTTCATTCACGAAATGAGAAAGTCCATTTTTTGAGGTTAGACCAGACGTTTTGATGATGTTTATGTGGTTCTATGTAGATAATCTAATCACTTTCTATCAAGTTAAAAAAAAAATCGACGAGTTGCTTCAAATTTAAAACAGGCACTATCTCCAATTATTTGGCTACCTAAATTAATGTTTACCGTTTTCCAGATGCAACGATTTACGTTGGAGGACTCGATGATAAAGTCACCGAGTCCCTTATGTGGGAACTGTTTGTCCAGTCAGGACCAGTGGGTAAGAAAATCATAATAATATATTCATTGTTACGTACGTTTTGAAAATTGAGAAAAATCATATCCAATAAGCATTTTTCAAATTTTATTTGACAATTATATTTTTATATATTTTTATAACGTTATTGACACCAATAAACGTATTTCTAAAACTTAATTAAGAATTTATCAACTTGGATTTCTTTGCAGGGACACTTTTTGATTTTAATTTTTAAATGGTTTGTTGGGAATTAAAATTTTGGTAAAACAATTGAGCCCAAGAGGTTTCAAGCCCCCCTTTTTATCATCCATTGCATTGTTCTCATTTAATTAAAGAAAAAAACAAAACTTTGCTATCATCAGAAACAAAATAATTAGTCTCATTTCAGCATTACCCCACTTTATTAATTTGACAATAAATTTGTTTTGTCATTTTTGTCCCAGTGAATGTCCATATGCCCAAAGACCGAGTCACTCAGATGCACCAGGGCTATGGATTCGTGGAATTCATGGGTGAAGAAGACGCTGACTACGCCATAAAAATCATGAACATGATCAAACTCTACGGGAAACCCATAAGAGTAAATAAGGCCAGCGCCCACCAGAAGAATTTGGATGTCGGCGCTAACATTTTCATTGGTAATCTGGACCCCGAGGTGGACGAGAAACTTCTCTACGACACATTCAGTGCTTTCGGAGTGATTCTTCAAACACCGAAGGTAAGATAATCCCCTTAAAATTATAAAGATATATCGAACTGTTGCCAATTAATTCCGGGAATCAGCACTAACTATTTTCTAGGAAAAAATTATCATCAAAAAAAATAAAATAAAATTTCCCCGAGTTCAGTGATTTTCTATTAATTCATTCATAATAATTAATTGAATGTTACTCTGTGCGCATGGCTCACTGAAATTGAAAGCCAATGATTCATCTAGCTTTCACTTATTCTACCTCAATCATTAGCGCGACACCAATAACATAAAGACATTATCAGTCTAACCATCAAATTCATTTGTGGATTCCACCCCATTAGACTAACGAATTTGATATGAAAACGGATTACTTAATATATATTCTTCATTTAAATTTATTAAACCCAAACAACTAAATGACAATTAATTACAACGTCCATTCTCTGCAGATAATGAGAGATCCAGAGACGGGTAACTCTAAGGGTTTCGCATTCATAAATTTCGCGTCATTCGACGCCTCGGACGCATCGATAGAGGCAATGAACGGTCAGTACTTGTGCAACCGTCCAATATCAGTATCGTACGCCTTCAAACGGGACGCGAAAGGCGAGCGACACGGTAGTGCAGCGGAGCGTCTGCTGGCAGCTCAGAATCCCCTGAGTCAGGCAGACAGGCCGCACCAGCTGTTCGCCGACGCTCCGCCAATGAGTATTGGCACAGGCCCAGGGCTGCCAGCCCCGCCGCCGCACCCGCACCAGCACCAACACCAACACCAGCATCACCACCATCACCCACCCCACCAGATGATGCAGCACCACGGAATGGTGGTACCACCACCGCCGCCACCCTCCACCCCCATGCCGCCTCATTCAATTGGTCACCCCCCTCCACCGCCAGTGCCCCCGCCCCCCTCGGGTTTCAATCCCTCCAACATTCCTCCACCTCCCCTGCCGCCTATGTCGATGTCCCATCCCCCTCTGCCACCTGGCATGCCACCCCCCCTTCCACCAATGCCGATACCCCCGTCTCAAGCCCCTCAGGGTCACCGCATGATGCCACCTCCAGGAGCCGCGGGTGCCCACTGGCCACCTCCTGGACAATTCCCACCGCCCCCACCCCCCGCAGGACCCCCAGGACAATTCGGAGCGTACCAGCAGCCTGCCCCGCCACCCCCCAGACCTGCGCCACCCACCTGGCGGCATCCGATGCCACCACCTGTGTCTCAGGGGGCAGGAGCACCTCCTCCACCCCCGCAATTCAGGCCGCCCTTCCCACGGGGACCACCACCACCTCCACCACCACACGACAATGCTGGATACTAAATTTATTAAAGTAAATAAAATAATAATAATAACTACAATTGACCTCTGCAATAGTTTCTCGCCCATTGTCCAAAATCGATGTATTCTCTGAATAAAAATTGTCATTTCTATTTATCCATGAGAGTGTTCCTTCATTTCAGCAACACACTCCGCAATCCAAATGGGAATTTTATCGAGAGTTAACGGAATCTGAATAACTGAAATGATCTTTACACTGAAATGTGTTTTCGATGCAGTCTGATCCACCCACTGGGGACACCCGATGCCACCACCTGTGTCCCAGAGGGCAAAAACACTTCTTTCCACCACCTCCGCAAGTCAAGTTGCCCTTCCCAGGGAGTGGTCACCACCACCGCACGACGAAGCTTATACTAAATTTATTAAAGTAAATAGAAGAATAATCAGAACTACAATTAATCATTGGAATGAGCCCTCGTCCATTGTTTGAGATCAACCATTGCGAATGCTTCTTCCTTCAAGCAACAATCAGGGATCTGGATTATGTCTAGACTAAGAAGAATTAGAACGACTGAAATGCTCTTCACAGTGAAAAGTACAATCGCATTGTCTGCAAATTTCCCAAGTACTCCCAGCGATTACTTCTACCCACGAGCCATCATTATCCCTAAATTCTTCATGCTAGACTAGTCCACCTGAATATTTCATTGGTATATCAGCACCAAGTGGTCACTCGCGGTAATATCGATTGTTAGTTTGTCGTGCGTGATTAGACGGTAGCCGGGAGTGTGGTACAAATCGATTTTTCAATGCCGGTCGTCATGCCAGTGCCAGTAGTTACTCTGCTGCCAGAGGTAGGCTTGCTCCAGGTAAAGTACGATTCAAGCAGGCTGCTGCCTTCATCATCATCCGTTACCATTTAATTAGAATTGCCTGCAGGATGCGCAGGGAATGGGCCCTTTTGTCAAATTCATTATCGGCAACTGCTTTGGAGGTTTATCAATGTTACGAATTTTTAATCCTGGTCTTGCCCTGCGCACCCCAACTAATGTTGACCACCCTCGAGACGGATAACCGTTCGTGACTGAAAATTCTACCTCCAGAAGTCACTGATTTATCATCAATCTAAAATATCACAAAATCATCCTGACAGATCATTTGGAAATAAACTTTTGAATGCCCTCCCACTGATTCAATTTTTCTCAATCTGCAGATCTCCCGATGTGAAGTGAGAACATGAATAATTAGAACCTGGAAAGGGGTAGTGATTAATTGGCAACGAGTGGAACCAACGAACCGTAAAATAATAAAGAGCATCTCGAACTGAAGAAGGAGAAGTGAGGAGATTCAGAGTTGGCGACCGGCCAGGGGAAGGAAAAAATTTTAAGAATATAAAAATAATTGGATACCGAATAGCATGCAAACCCAGGGGAATGGCGCGATTGGCTTACGAGTGCGTCGTCGATACCAAGGGAAATAATACGAGTGAAGGACCAGGTACGATAAAACAGCCGGTGCTCTGTCAAGCCAATAATATTTGTCTCTACTGCTGTTGCGAGTCCCAGTGTTGTCTCTTGATACAGAGAAATACGCCGAAGCACTTTTGGGAGGCCTGGTACTTCTGGTTGGGACTAGTCCTGTTGATTCTCTTCATTATTTCGTCGGTAAGAGAATTGGCATTTGATAATGCCAATGATTATTTCGGTAAATGTCTAGATCTTCCTTAGGTCTAATAATAAATTTCCAAAGAAGTTCAATTCGATAAATCGGAGGTGGCCAGATGAGAGTGGAACTCACAGCTTCCAGATTGCCGGTTACTAATTCTTTCGTCGTGACTGGATTTTTTATTCGAGACACGTCAATATTCACAAAATATACATTTTTAAAAACGAGTACTAAAAAATTTGATGACTAGGTCTGCTACTGTTCTAATTGAACTACCACTCATGGTCATTTTCTTCCGACAATCTCCAGGAACAGTCGAATAATTTTCGCTGAGGGAGCTTTACTAGACATTTACCCGCGCAGCGCCCCTAATACTCCTTCTCCAAACACTGTGATTGACTAGTATATTTCGTAAAAAGTGGAAAGAAAATGTTTTCTCACTTGTTACGAAATGTGGTTTTGACCAGTTGTTACGAAGTGGTCAAAAACCGCTTTTTTCACGAGTTACAAACATAATATTTCATCTCAATTAGTCGAAAAAGTACTTTTCCGACACAGCGTGATGAAAAAAATCATTCGATACTCCTAGAAAAAATTATTTGTGGGTCGCCGGATTATAGCACGAACCTCCAGCGAGTCAAAAATCACTTTTCCGTAGTTCCTCTAAAATATCCAATTTTATGTTACATAAAACAATGACTTTTTGAGACGTTTACCAATAATAGTATATTTCGTAACAAGTGAAAAAAATGGTTTTTGGCGAGCGGGAGGTTTATACTGGCCTTCGGCTCGTGATATAATCCCACGAGTCAAAAACCACTTTTTTCACGAGTTACGAACATAATTTTTCATCTCAATGTGTCGAAAAAGTCCTTTTCATCACGCTGTGTCGGAAAAGTAACTTTTCAGTCACTCTCCGTTTCGCGTCGAGTGACTGAAAAGTACTTTTTCGACACAGCGTGATGAAAAGTAGTATACACGCCTCAGCATTGAACACGCCTTTGGCTACATGGACCGAAAATGAGCGTTTCTACCCAAGCGAAGCGAGTTCCGTCCGTTTCGGCGGAAAATCGAATCGAATCGGCAGGAGAATCAGGCAAGCGTTCTCCACGTGCATCCAACGCTCGCCCTCGACTGGAGTCGTAATTTTGCTCGTGAAGACCACTTGTCTACTTTTCCTCCCGAGCTGAGAAATATACTATTCCTAAGACTCAGGCATGTAATGTACTATTCGACTCCTGCGCGCCTCTTCAGCTCTGCCTCTCCAGCAACCCTCGCCCTCGTCAGAAAAGCCACACGCCTCCCCCACTACATCAACAATTTCCTGGCTTCAGGTGACCACTTACATCATAAGCAACTGTCGTCAAAAGTTTCAAGCATTGACAGGCAACAGTCCGGCAGGCGCAAATTTTCGTAACCATCCTAATGCACCAAATGAAATATCAATCCACGTGATACCAACGACCGGCGCGCTTCCATCTCACCGTAAACTTCTGCTGTGCGCGCCGGAGTCGAATGCCTCGTTGATGAGTAAGTGGCGCCACCTCCTCCCGGCAATCAATATTTTTCTATTTTTTTGTCAATAACCCTGCCGATGATAATCACAATGTAACCAGCATTATTTTTATCTAATCATAAATATCATTAAATAACTTTTTGTTCTTCTGCATTGCAGCTCCAATCGTGGCCTGAGCGTCACGCCGCACCGGCACTTAGCGTCTTCTCCGTGTTTTCATTCTCATTTTTATTAATAATAATAAAATGAGGGAACGCTTGTGATTATGTCTGGCGAATGACGGAGAGAGAGAGAGAGGAGAGTCCACTTGAGCCGTCTAATGACACCCGTTAATACCCAACAGTTATGAGGAGAGTTGCAATAAAGGCCTCGCGGTACTGGCTCGAGATAACGAGAGGCTTCTCTATCTGTCGTCTAAAGTCCGTTAACTGGACTCCCCGGCACTTCACTCGCCCCATCTCATTTTTTTTTTACTTCTCAATGTTGTCTCATTTTGGTTATTGAGCTGCGTGATTTGAATAATTTAGCCACAAATGATTTGCCTAATGAATTTCCAGACTTTTTTTGTACAATTATTTGGCTCGACTCTTCACTAGCACTGAACTCAACTTCTTCTTCATTTCACTGGCGAGTTGGCGATTCTTTTGCAACGGACAACGCATCTTGAAACTCGTTTTCTCCCCGAGGATCCAGATGGGCGTAACTCCCATTAACAATTAAGAAGACATGCCCAAGGGGGACCCGAGGCATTGCTTTGCGGAAGATACAGGCGATCTCTCTCCCTCTCGGGTCTTCTTCGTCTCTCGTGTGGAGAATTCAGCGGGAGTTGAGTACAGTCGCAGTGAGGCCGAGGGGGTAATTTAGACTGAAAAAGAAAAGTACTCTCTGCTAGTATGAGAAACACTTTCCGCCAGTACCAATGGTTTTTAGAACGAAAGGGAAATTCCAGAGTTGTTTCGAGTTCTAGAAGAACTGAGTTCTAATGGCTTACTCAAAGTTCTTGAGAGCTACTTCAAGAAATTATTTTTCCGTACTGCACTTCACTTTTCCTCGTCCGGGAATTGGTACGGGTCCTTACGCGATCTCGAAAAAGTGAAAATCACTATGGAAAAATATTGTGCCTGGGCTATCGTTATGGGGTTTTTTGGCTCGCGTGGTTGGCAGCCTCGCCTACGGCTCGGCTCGCCAAACTCCACGCGAGTAAAAAACCCCGTAACGACAGGCCGGAAATATACTATTTTTCAGTAAAAATTATGTTTTAGACGTTCGGGAAATAATTATGTACGCGCTCACTTCAATTCCTTACTTCCAACAATATTACATTTCTTACCTAGGGAGGAAAAGGAGACAAGTCGTCCTCACGTGGGGAATTCTTATCTGATTCGACTCCTAAAGGCTGATTCCGATTTTTCTGTTGAAATAGACAAACGAGCATTTCTAACTTAGCGAGGTTAGAATGCTTACTTTCGGTCCATGTATGCAGAAAGAACTGTACACATCTACTAGTATATTTCGCACCTAGGGCAGAAAAGTAGACAAGTCGTCGTCACGGGCGAAATTATGACCCGGGCGGAAGGCGAGGGTTGTATGGACCTGGGGAAAGCTCGTCTGATTCTTCTCCGGAGGGTTGACTACGATTTTTCTGCCAAAGTGGACGAAAGTGAGCGTTTCTAACCGAGCAAAGCGAAGTTAGAATGCTCCCTTTCGGTCCATGTGGGCAAAAATTTTGTTTCCGTACTCTCTTCTGTTTTCTTCAACCGGGGGTTGGAGAATTCCCAGACGAGAAATCGTGAGAAGCGGTACAGAAATAGTATATTTCGTAACAAGTGAAAAAAAATGGTTTTTGGCGAGTGGGAGGTTTATATCCCGAGCCGAAGGTGAGGGATATAATTCCACGAGTCAAAAACCCCTTTTTTCACGAGTTACGAATATAATTTTTCATCTCAATGCGTCGAAAAAGCACTTTTTAGTCACTCGACGCAAAGCAGAGAGTGACTGAAAAGTTACTTTTCCGACACAGCGTGATGAAAATTATTTTTCTTACCGCCGGGCAGAAATTCGCCTCTCCCCACCCAACGGAAAGAAAAATCGTTTCTACCCTCGGGCGGTAAAATAAAGGACCCTTGTCCACGTGTTAACCACCCTCACCTTCGACTCGGGTTGTTATTTTGCACGTGGACAGGACTCCTTTATTTTACCGCCATTGTGGTGAAATATACTATTCTGACGCATGTGTATTTATAATCTGAGCCGATGGTGTGGAAAAGAGTTTTTCATGCCACCGGGCCTGAGAAACCCCGTTTAGCGCTGCGCGCCACGAAATTATAATAGAATATATAATAGAATATATATAACAGAAGAATAATATCCACGTCTCGCCATGGAAAACATATCGCCCTTCCCCTCGTCGAGTGACTAAAAAGTGCTTTTTCGACACATTGAGATGAAAAATATTGTTCGTAACACGTGAAAAAAGTGGTTTTTGACTCGCGGGATTATATCACGAGCCGAAGGCCAGTATAAACCTCCCGCTCGCCAAAAACCATTTTTTTTCACTTGTTACGAAATATACTATTTCGGTCCTCGTACCGTAACAATGCACGCGTTCCCGTGAATTCAATTGTTCCGCAATTTCAATATCGTCTTTTCAGCAATTTTCTCTTGTGGCTTGAATAATCACTCATCAATTTCGAAAACAGCAGTTCAATTATCATCCCCTCCGAGGTCAGCCAAAATCAAATGCTCTAATTTTCGTACAAAATGATAATCAACTGTTGAATTAACGCACAATAAACTGAATATGTACAGATAAATCGTTCAACTGTCTGCTTTCATTCCCACCCCTTTCTCTTTTTGTTCTCAGTATTACTGGTGGTAAAGAGAGATAACCTTGGTGAGATAATCGCGAGAGGTTTACTGGGTATTCGCCGAAGACTTCTAATTAATGTGAACAAGCGTTGATTACTCTGCATTCGCTCGTTATTCTTTCTCGTCCCGATAATACATTAAAATATGTAATGCCGCTCGCTCGTGAGGCCACATTTCTCTTTTTTCATCGGAGCTTTGTCTTTTTTTTTATTAAAATAAATTACGTTGTACATGAAAAACGCATTTCGCCCGATTGTAGACGGAAAGTGAAACTGCTATTAAGTCTCGTCCCAGTAGACCAGGGTCATGAACTTTATCAACAAAGTTCTCGTTATCTGCATTGGCATAACGGTTTTATTTTGCAAAGCCCACCGCGAGAGAAATAAAATTTCTTCTGGGGCCATTGTTGGAGGAAATATATCTGGCTTTTACAATGGTATCCTGAGTTGTATCCTGACGTGTGGACAAGCGTATAATCCCATTTACGACTCTGCACGGGAGATCCGGATTGACACCCACGATTACTACTTTGGATGTATATCGGGATCAAGTCAGTGAGTCGTGACGTGAGTGCAGAATTTAGTGAACAGTAGATAGTGATATCAGGTTTTTTTCATTCCCGAGTATTTATGGGAGGGTTTATTCTCTCGGCTCTAGCGATTTTCTTCGTTTCTTTTGTTCATTTATTTATTTCCTTTTTTTTTATTCTTTTTCCAATAAGAAAATCAAATATCATCTTTCGACATTTCTCTCAAGTGTTTACACTCCGCCCAACTAATCAATTCAACCAAACAATTTATCTGGGCATGGTGAGGATTTTAAAGCAGATGTTTAGTTTACAAGAGAATCTTTACAAATTTTTTTAGGATTTCTTCGGTATTTTTCCGGAATTTAAACTTCAGTTGAATGAGTATAATTTCTATTATTATCGCTCCATTCTACTTCATCCTCTCTTCTCCCACGTTCTTTGAAAATCTTAGAAATTGAATAACATAAATTAAGAAATTAGCAAAAACTCTAACTGGATAATTTTCAAACAGACGGCATAATTTGAAATGATTGTCAGGAATTTTTGAAGTTTTTTTTATTGTTATTTAGAGTGCTTACATGTACAGGATTTATTTACACTGTCAGTAGGGTTTAACAAACTGATTCTAGGCATTTACATTTCCGTCTTTAAAGCCATTTATATACATTTCCTTTTTTTCCCCTTATACGTTGAGTTTGCTGTTAACAAGGAATTTGTGAAGCACTTTGCGAGTTGCCGATTTTGTTGTTTTTATTAAGGGAGGGATATTTTACTTTGTTCTAGTTAATTTTTCTAGTTGACGATAATTTTCAATTCTCAATGGTATTTATTTCAATTTTCACTTGCTTTTCTCCTCTTATTGCATTTTGATAATGAAGCTAACATATTAACAATATTATTCTTATTATATTATTATATATTAATTCATATACGCTAAATTATTATTAAAATTATCCTTCTGCTTACAACTGATAAGAAAAAAAACGCTAATTGTCAACCAAAAATCCCATTAGAAAATAATTATCAACAATTTTTTAAGTTGACGGTCGTTATTAATTCTCATCGGTATTTATTGAAATTCCCACCTGTTTTTTATTTCATTCCCACAACAAAGTTAACATGTTAATTCATGTATCCTAAATTATGCCTACAATCTGCTGGAATGTGACCGGTTTCGGTGTTTCCAATCCCGTCTCTTCCTCATATTAACGATGAAAAGAGGAGTTGTCTCATTACTCAATGGAAAAGAAATATAAATACACCTGACTGGAACTACAGTTGTTCAGTAATTTTTTTTTTTTATGAAATTCAATTCTCGAAAGATTGTATCGGATTATCTGGCGGACAGGGCTCATGGCTCTGCATGCCCAATCGGTAGATCGAGATCGGATATACCCCGTTGGAGCGGGCACGTTAGTCCCTTTAATTAGTGCACGATTCGATCACAAAGGGAACGAACCGATGTATAAACACGTACAGCTTTATGCGTACCCGCTGGTTAATTATCGGCATTTTGCAAAACCGATTTAATCATCCGGTCTGCAGAAAACATACGCCGGCGAGGGTAAAAAAATTACTCCATGTGTGGAGGAATTATTTACAACTGATTTTTACATACCACACATACGACCTTTTGACATTGTCAAGAATAATTTGCCGTTTCCAAAGATGTGAGAGATTTCGTTCTGACATAACTCCAGTCGTCGATCGGAATTCTCCGACGTTAATCCTTTTTGCAACGAATTCATACATTAATTGTTGAATATTTCCGAAAAGTTAAGCAATAATTTTATTTGAATTTTTAATGCTTTCAGTTTGAATTGAATTTAATATAAAATTATTCATGAAATCTGTAATTAATTTTCCAATGACATCCACAATTTTTAAGATTATCGCCCTAATTGACCTCAATAATTGAATTATTTCAAGTTTGAATTCAATTTAGTATTAAATCGTTCGTGAAATCTTCTATTTAATTTTAAAAGTCAACAACTGAATTGCTCATTAACATCTAAAATGTTTTAACCAATCGCCATAATTGAAAATCAAATAAATTCTGATTGTTTTAAATTTGATTTTAATTTAGTAATTTATTTAATTTGAGTTTCGAATTTTAGTTCGGATAAATAGATTTTTCAATGACATCTACAATTTTCAAGCTCATCGCCATAATTGGCCATCAGCTCCAGCTGAATTTTCAGTGGCTTAAAAATTCACAAAAATTGCGATGTGATTTTTCAAAATGTGCCATAATCTCCATCTTCTCGTGACGCCCAAAACTTCCACTTCCTTGAATGTCAAAAAAATTCAACTGATTTTTCACTCCCAACAGGTGTAGAAGTTTCCCAAAAATTCTTCACTAAAAATTACATTTTTTTTTCAATTACCCGAATTAACCGAAGTAATATCCCACCTCTGAACAATAAACAATTGTGGAATTACCACACAATAAGATGAATCATGTTCATCTCTACAACTTCCAAGGCCTGAATTTCCGCCATTCGTCATCATCGTGAGACAAAAGAATTCCAGGCAAAAAAAAAATGCCAAATTTAATTGCAACGAATTTATTTGAAAGTGGACTTTGTCCACATCAATTTTTGTCCCCTCTATCCCCATGATTTTCGTTCCATCGTCGACGTAACGATGTAAAAGCCATCCGGAGCCGCCCTCTTATCAGCAAGCCCACCTCTGCCTTTTTCGTGCCGCGCACTCAAACAGAGAGATAGAGCCCACGGTTCTTTGCAGGCCCCAACTCCCCCCCTCCACGTCGACTTTTTCCTTCCTCCTCCGTTCCATCCGTACATACCCGGACCCTCTAATCTCGGCAGCGTCCCGAGGGCTAAGTGGGTTTTCGAGTTCAAGAATGTCCGAAGGCAGCGGAGCCCACCTTCGCCCGCTGCGCACGGGCCCCCTCGAATTATTCCCATTCCCATTTACCTTCCCTCTCTCTTTCTCTCTCTCTCTTCCCCTGACTTGTTTTGGCACCGCTTCCTATCTTCCACGAAATATCCCAAAAACACTATCTTTTCGGACTGCTTCGGTTTGTGTGCACTTTGATGACGCATTTTTTTCCCTCGACTCATCGTCTCGAAGTCTTCGGAGTTTTTGGAGTCTTTGCTTTTCCTTTTATTTCACCGGGGGGCAAATTGAGAGGCGATAGCCACATCCGGAGAGACCACCGGTCGACCGACAGCTCACCGACATTAGTTACATTTCGCAGTTATCTCGTTCTCATGGAGATAGGAGAAGTTTTAGGAATTTTCGGTGATATTATTTTTAGTGATTTTTAGTTGAGTGCTCTGGAGAAGGAAAATAAGAGATCTTCGAGCGGATTCATGGAAAAAATGGCACTTCACAGCATGATAAACATAGTAATAGTTTGAATTGGCCGGGTTGAAGCCAAATAGTCTACCTATTACGTACTCTCAGTCGAAAAATTGTCTGAATTTTACCCAAACTCTAACTGAAATTGCAAAGCGATTTTATCACATAAATACGCGAGTATTGTTATCTGTCTTCCAAAAAATATAATTAAAATAAATTTGAAATAAATTAATTGTTTTTATAATTTAAAAGAATCAATTGAATAAATGTAGATGATATAATTGGTATTTAAATTGTATCCAATGAATTACGATGGCAATGAAGGAATGACTTTCAAAATATCCGGAGGATTTCATGGGAAATTGCATTCAAATAATGTTAAACCATTTCCCTGAAATGAAAAGGTTGTTCTCAAAATAAATAGTCTACGTAATACGTACGTAGTTTTCAGGTAGAGTTACTCACATCAATATAAAACTATTGTTAACAACAGACAATTTTCTTCAGCATTCCAAAGGAAATATTTTTTTAATGGTAAATAACTTAACTGTTTCTTTTTTCACTTACAAAAATAATCAAAAAAATTGTAGTTCATAAAATAGTATATTTCGTAACAAGTGAAAAAAAATGGTTTTTGGCGAGTGGGAGGTTTATATCACGAGCCGAAGGCGAGGCCAAAAACCATTTTTTTTCACTTGTTACGAAATATACTATTTTTGTTTGTAACACGTGAAAAAAGTGGTGTTTGACTTGTGGGATTATATCACTCGCCTTCGGCTCGTGATATAAACCTCCCACTCGCCAAAAACCATTTTATTCCATAGGTGCTCGTAATCACGCGATTCTAACCTCGCTTCGCTCGGTTAAATCGCGGATTACGGGCACAATGACATAAAATTTTGTATGGAACTTGTGCGTAATATACTACGTAATATACAATATTCCGAAAAAGCAAAGCGACGCGAAGCGGAGAGTGACTGAAAAGTTACTTTTCCGACACAGCGTGATGAGAGAGTATATTTCATGTCGAATGTGTACTTTTGTGTACAATGTGTCGAAAAAGTACTTTTCCGTACTGACCTTGACTTTTCCTCGTCCGGGAATTGGCATTCGCCCTGTCTCAAACTCGGTAAAGTCAAAATTACTACGAAAAAATACTGTCCGGGGTGTCGTTATAGGGTTCTTTTACTCGTGTGGTTGGCTTGTCCTCGCTTGCGGCTCGGCTGCCAACGCCACACGATTAAAAAACCCTATAACAACAGCCCGGAAATGTACTATTTCAGTCACTCGACGCGAAGCGAAAAGTTACCTTTCCGACACAGCGTGATGAAAATAGTATTTAAATTGTATCCAATGAATGACGCCAGCAATGAAAGAATGAATTTCAAACTACTCGTAGAATTTCACGGAAAGTTGCATTCACATAATGTTACAAACCATTTCCCTGAAATGAAAAGCTTGTTCTCCATCTATCAGTGATTTATTTATAAAGCCAGCCCTGAAATAGAAACTCCTTCCAAATATTTGCTCAATTCCCAACTTCTCTCACTAACAATTTCCTTTTTTTCCTCTCATTTTTATTATTATTCCATGTTATGCGCCACTCGACTGGTGCAGAGTGAATCGTGTCTTTCTCACGCGCTGATGCCTGTTGCTGGTGCTACACACTTGATAATAAAACATTCAGTCTCGTTGAAGAGGGTGAGTGACTCTTGAAAAATCGCCTCACTACACTCGAGTGTCCCCACGTTTTAAATCTGTCCAGCACACACCACGCGAACCAAGTAAACTCGGTGAGTCATCGACGTTGGCTTTCGATGACCACTTCAACCTCTCGAGTCGCTAGTCATAAAAATCTTGGGTAAAAACTTTGTCATACTTCCGGACGTCGCGCCACTTTTTTTCATTGATTCTCGGAGACGATATTTTGATTGACCCGTGGGTTGCATTAATTTTAAACTAATTGAATTTTTTAGAGCGACGACTCAGCATCAGACTCTAGTGGGGCGAGGTCCCCGGGTTCGCTTCCGGGCCGTTGCGCCAATTTTTCTGACATTTCTAATTCCTCGGTTGCATTGTCGGCTGGGAAATCTTGTAAAAGAGACGACTGAGCTGGTCAAGGTTTCCCCCTCACTGGCCCTTAGCGATTGCGGTGCAGTGGGTTTGGGGTTGGAGAACAAATCGTCAGGGGTAGACGAAGACATTAATTGAGGAGTGAAGAAGTGACAGAAAAATAGAATTGCCTCAAAATTTGGTATCACTTGTTGGCGGATGCGAATGAGGAATGGATTTAATTTAAAAAATCAATGGAATTTAATTTTTTGGTCAATTTTAACGAATTCATGCCGCTAAATGCCTACACAAAATATATCAATAATGAAAATTGAATGAAAATATAATTATTTATTTTAGGTAATTAAAATATTTTTCCCAGAACTGAAACAACAACCCTCGACCTAAAAATGGGCCCGTCCATTTTTTCTCCCACCACCTTTACCAGCTGAGTCAGTAGGGCCTAAAAGGATCTCTGACATTTGGAAAATGGTTAATGTGGGTATTCAAGAGCACTCAGGTGTTCAAACTGACAATTAGTCAGCCGGAAGCTCAAACAACCGGACGTCGATTGCTGAAATTACCATTGAGTGTTATACCATCGACAAACAAAGTAGTTCTGTCTCCCAAAACAAGACCAAAACAAAATTGAGATAATAAAAAAAAAAGAAGTCGTGAGAAATTCTCGAGATGACGCTTAAAAGGATTCGCTTGTATTCCTGATAAGCTGTGAATGGGATCCGACAATTTGCCAAATGCGTGACACTCCCCGAAATTTAACTAATGACGGTCGACATAATATACGCATCAATTTTTATAACTCTAGGCGAAATTTCTATTTTTTAAATTTGTCGAATTTCTACTGTCGAAATATATTATATTATACTAGGGACGTTGCGGCCGCCACATTGATGCTTTTTTAGTTGTTATTTTCTTTTCATCACGCTGTTTCGGAAAAGTACTTTTTCGACACATTGAGATGAAAAATTATGTTCGTAATTCGTGAAAAAAGTGGTTTTTGACTCGCGAGATTATATCGCTCGCCAAAAACCATTTTTTTTTCACTTGTTACGAAATATACTATTTCAGCTCCGCTTCGCGTCGAGTGACTGAAAAGTTACTTTTCCGACACAGCGTGATGAAATAGTATATTTCGTAACAAGTGAAAAACAATGGTTTTTGGCGAGTGGGAGGTTTATATCACGAGCCGAAGGCGAGTGATATAATCCCACGAGTCAAA
>JAPYZM010000585.1:0-36052 GCA_030522845.1 Psyttalia concolor | reverse complement strand
TTTAAACTGGAAAACTTGACACGTTCATTTGTTTGCAACGAACCTATCGGGAAATATCCGATAATTTCGAAGCTCTCGTGGTATTATATGTGACAATTCAACTTGAGAAATTCTCGTCTTCGGATTTCCACAAATTCATAATATAATTGATTTTCCAGTGAAAGCCTGAAATGTTACTCACTCTTTCCAAAAGAAGTTCAAAGGAACCTCCAAATTACTCAAATTATCAAGCGAATATAGGATTAATGAACTTATCATACGCCTGTGGTTGTTGAGTCGCAAAATTCAGAAGACGATGGACCCCATAAAGTTTTCTGATGACAGGGTGGATGATAGAGTACAGCGATTTGTTGGAGACGAGCTCGACGACGCATTCCTGACGTTTTTCGATGGTCGGAAGGTTGCACGGAGGCTGCAGAATCGCCGCCCGAAGGAGTCTCCTCCCCGCGGGGGTAGAGCAACGATCAAGAGCTCCAAGAAGACAGAAATTGTACCTATTTCCAAAGCTGGTGGCCAGCTCCAGATTCTGGGCGCTCTCCAGATCGATCATCGTGGCATTTTGAGCCGTTTGGAATTCGAATCTTACCGATTTCTGGGTGTACACTATGTGTTGAATACTCTCAATATATTTGAAGAGGGTGCAGACTGCAGAGAGGGTGTAATACTTGGAGTTCACGATGAGCTCGATTGACGAGAACTCGTTTGCGCAGTGATTTTGGATCCTCTCGAGACCTGCTCCCGCATTCCAGTGGATCCTGGAGACCTCGGTTATCTCCAAGGACGGAAAGCGAGTTTTGATGGCGGTGTAGAGACTATTGGGGTCCTTCTGGTCTTTCCCCATTGTGTCTGGCATGAGAATCTGTTTATGATTCATTTCCCAAATTCATGGGATTAAGGAAGATTTTAGTTAATTTATTTTAGGGAATTCCGTCGTTCAAAAACTGACAATTGATATATCACTAAAAACTGTACGTTTCCGTTACCTGTCTCCCAAAAATTAATTGTAAACAACCGAAAAAATGGGATTGGTTTCTGTAATATTACTGAAGATATCAGCTAGTCGCATGTCTTACGATCTTTGTTAAGAAATATCTCTGAAACTACAGGTCTTGAGGAAGAATGTCAGAGCTTCTTTTGGTCTTGACACCCAGAATTCCCCTGAGTAAGTTCTGCTAATATTTTTTCCATTCATTGTTTGTTTTTTTGTAGAAATAAGTAAAATAAGATGAAGAATCTAACGTCAACATTGGAGGAAATGGAGTTTACCTCGATCGGATGAAACATATGAATTTTCGTCAATGCATTGATATATGAATTATTATCACTCATCTGAGAAAGGATGACGTGAGGATATTGTAGATCAATGGCAGCCATTCCAACTTCTCCTCTTGCTAAACCACGGCCACTGGTTATTGCAAGAATTACGAATTGTTGGGCGGCAGAAGTGCTTGCTGCAACGCTTGGACTAGTCGTACTACAAAAATGTTAATATTAATAATTATGTTCAGTAATTTCTGCATTTTTTAATTGCTCTTCCTTTTAAAGGAAGATGAATGAAGTGACTGAAGACTGAGATAAAATGAAGAGGACTTACTCTGTTGTCAAAAGCCGGGGAGTTGCCCTTTTAGCTGAAGACGAGCTAGTGGTATCGCCTCGACGAGACGGGTTAGATATTGTTGGCGTCCTCAGAGCACTCGAGAGCCCCCAATCCATGAGAGGGGTGCGAAATTCTGGGATTCGGTACTTGGGGACTAAGACAATCGGCGCATTGTTTTTCGTATTTATTCCAACTTTTCCGCGATTTTTGGCTCGATCTCGCGCTCGAACGTTGCTCAGGGAATTCGTCTGACCGATTACGTTCATTTTCGAGGATAATTATGAAGCAAATTCCGTATTATGAGGGTATTTAATTAAAGACAAAAGAATTCGTACTCGTTCTTGGGAAATCCTCTGTTCTACTGAAGCTAATCCTGGACTTCTTTAATTTTAAGAATGTTTAGAGAGTGGCCGGCAGAGGCACTGACGTTGCCTCGACAATTGTTTTAGCTTTTATTTCTTCTTCAGCTGTAAATTGATATTGAATTGCTTTTCAAAAACAAGTATTGTTTTTTAATAAAGAAGAAAGAGGTTTAGATAACACTCTCAATTTTCAACTAATGATTGATTTCAGGGAAGAAAATCAAGCGATAGTTGTAATTAATCTGTTCATAGTAAGATATTTATTTACAAACGTAATATTTTCCGTCCAACGTGTACAAGATAAATTCAAGATAACAGGCATAAGCTGCAATGAATAAATAATACAATCACAATCACTATTTCATGGATCATAATGAATAATCAAATAAATAGCCCTGTTAGAATCGTCAAATCGTCCAAGGCTCTCAAACCCATTATTTACAACTACTCAATTTATAAAAAAAAATCGAGAAAAAGAATACAATTCCCTCCGCAGAAGGAGATAATTACAGTAAAAACTTTAAATCCTTAAATTTGCACTTTTACTCTCATAAAATTTGGCAAGACAAAAGGATATTTCAGAATTCATTACCCTACATTTTATTAATTTTCGAGATGCTCTCAAGCTAACTATATTAATGAGTCGAGGAATTATCATACATTGGTCGCAATTTTTCGATGATCGATTGTTACAATTATCCCTTAAAAATATATATTTTACTCTCTCAATTACGATTGCTCCTTCAAATTTATATCAATAATCAACGACTTTAATGCAATCGCACTATTAACGATTTCAAAAGCAGCAGATGATAACCCGAAACTCGTTACAATTTATTTGTCTCACCTACCTATTACTCTCATCATACGTTATGAATTTATCACATCGTTTTTCTCATATTTTCACCGGTGAAAATAATGGAAATATTGAAACATGAAAATTACTTCGAGTCTCTCTACCCCAAAAAAAACTTCTCATTCAATAATTCGATAATTTTACATGAATATTTACAATTTTCCATGGATTCTCCGATAATGCTCTACACTCGTTTCCTCGTTTGAAGTTTTGTCATTTGAACATTAAAAGGCAAATGGGAATCCACAAATTATTTCCTGTGAAACCTATCAGAGACTTATTTAAATGTCCTACATTTGTAAAATCATTAAAAAACATTAGAATCGATAAATCATCCACTGAATTATGTAATAAATGTACTCTTTATATTTACATCGAGAAATGATAAAAATTAAAACCAAGTTTACGATAAATTGCACAATCACAATTCACAAGTAAATGATGTGTTTATAATTGACACGTTGAAAACATTATACCAAAAGGATTTGGTAATGATTCATAACTTTCACAATTGAGCTTAGTTAGCCCTATATCCTCTCCATTAATAAATAGATTTTTTCATCTCTTCTTCTTCAATGAGACATTTATGATTGATATTTATCCGGATATGATTGAAGGCTTTCCCTTGAATTACTGAAATTCTCTACTAATCAATGATCGTTTCGATGATTTAAACATGACTCTCAAGAGGTACTTTAAACACTTTCGATGCCAGATTGGCATCTGGAAGAGATTGGGGTCGTGTATTGGTGACATTAAAAACAACGTTACTCGGCCCCCGAAATGAAACTTCAATGAGAAAACTGGTGTCGGTTACATTAACTCTATTGCTACTCAAATCAGGTGAACTGGTCCTCAGCTGACTCTTCTTCGGTTTTGTATCGTTCTTGATGACCTTTTCATTCTCGGACTGCAGTTTATTGTCGAGCCAATGGACCTTGTCAAAGTCCTTGGTACCACCCACTGTGTGCCGTCTCTTGATGGATCTCTCTGGCATACCATTCTTTCGCTTCAGCTTCGTTGCACTCTCCTTTCTCACTGATTGCCTCCTCTTGCTGATATTGCACTCGGTTTTTTCGGTTTTAGTTAGTGACTCTGAACGTTTTAATTTCGTATTAGGAGACTCCGAGCGCTCTGCGTGCTTGTTAAGACTCTCCGAACGCTTCAGTTTGCCATTCGTGGGGGATGCTAGTCTATCTGAGTGCTTGTTCAAGCTCTCTGAGCGTTTTAATTTTGACGAGGCTGTTTCAGTCCTCTTGTTCAGGGACTCGGATCTCTTAAGACGCGATCTCGACTCGCTGCTCGCTTGGCTAAGGCTCTCGAATTTCTGCAGTTTGTTGGAGTATGAGGGATCCAGGGTCTTTCTCTCCGTTTCCTGGGGTTGTTTCGATTCACCAGAGCCTGAGGTCGCCTGATCATCTTTTGTCTCCAGGTGCTTGCTCTTCGGTGTCTCCGTTTTTGGGTGCTCATCCTTTTCAGTAGCGTCCAGCAGGGATCCACCGTCTGAGGAATCTGTTCCTGTTGCGCTCGTGTCCACGGGCCGCCGCAAGTTGAGATCGTTATTGGGGGTTGCCAGGTCACGCTTCAATTTCTCGGAGGGCTTTAGGACGGGGGAGCTCTGAAGTTTCTCTTGTGGATCCTAAAATTCGAAGTTTCAGGTGTTAATGGGCCAATTTATTCTGGTGTGAAGGTGAGATAATTCAGGGACTTACTTATTTTATGATTTTAATACTTAAATTGTGATTTGGGAATGACGTGATGTATGGCAGACTTTTTTACAGGGGATTTAATCGACTGCAGAATTAATAAATAGATTAGGGCCCGGATCGAGTATTTTTCGGAACATTACCGCTGTTCTATTTTATTATCTTTCCCGAGAAAATTATCTGAACATTTTTCCTTGCAATAATTGTCCCAGTAAAAATAAATAGAAAATTTAAAAAAAACTTTTGAAGGGAAGTACTGAATGTTTTCATGTTTTTATTCAGTAGCAAGTTTAGTTATGAAAAAAAAATCATCATTTATCAGCGGCAGTAGGTATCTGTTATCCAGCACTAAAGAGGGGGAGGGGGCAGAGAGGAGCAATTTAACAAACAAAATTAAAAACCCCTCTGTACCGTCCTGTGTACTATTGCCAACAGTATTATGAAAATGTGTTCACACGAAAATAATAATAATCGGTGGCGTAATATTGCAAGAAATATTCTGATGTGATCAACGGTTACTTGATAGGGATTTTGAAAAAAAAATATCCAGTCATTGAAATTGCCAAATCGAAGAAGTCATGCATGAATTCCTTACACTTCTCGCACGACTGAGATGTCCCTTCTCCCCCACATTCCTATGGAGACTGGGATCCCTGTAAACCTCAGTTGTTCTGGAATCCTGTCGATCAACTTCCTCCCTATGACTCTTCTCCTCAACATTAGTCTCCCCACTCGTGGGCTCGCTCGATGTCACCAGAAGATTCGAGGGATTAACAAGCGACTTCCATTTGCGATCGAACGTCGACGTGAGGCTGGTCAGTAAATCGCTCCCTGAAATCACAATGGAAATGTTTAAGCATTCGTGGATTAAATAATTAATAAGCACCACTGGTCAATTTCACACTCAAAGCTTATTATTGCTCTCTCAAGTCTCCACTCAGCTACAGACATTCTAAAACAAATGTGTTCAAATCATAATCACACCAGCCGTTGGCGCATTGAATGATCTCATTTTCAATAATGGGACAATTCACAATTGAGAGAAATTAATTTCATGAAAAATATTTCATTTACTCCCATGACTTTTTTAATTGCATATTTTTATCATGAAGAGTACATTCAAAACCCCAACAATGGAATTAAAAAGAGGCCAGTGTTAAACGAGCCATTGAGTCTTCATTCTCGTGTAAAACGCATTCCTGCAACGTTAGAAAACGATTTCAATGGAATAAACAAATAAAAAAATGACATAAAATAGACAACATCGATGTAAACAGAGGCAGCTCGAATCCATTGGCAATTGTAAAACAAAGAGAAAAAAAATGAAGCTTGAAAACACTTGAGCGTCAACTTGTATTGGCTCAATAGTCCAGTTTAACGGATATCGCATTGAGTATTCAATGTGTACGTGATTTCAGTGTTTGTGTTAGCTTCGCAAACGGTCTATTGTGTTGTCTATTGAATCCACTCTCGTTTTATCTTCTTTAGTCCTTTGTGAAATAATAGTCGTGCGGCATGACAATTCAAAAGGGGGTGAAAAATCGAATTCTTCAGCATTACACAAATAGGATTAAAAAATTGAGGACAACGAGCTCGGTATATCCCATCCAACGGATATAAATTTTAAATATTATCGGACTGTTCTTTTAACAAGCGATTGGAATAAGCGAAAATGTTTGGGAAATTCATCATTACAGAAATCAAGTTTCTGATGTTATTATTTTGTAAATATCTCCGAAATTATGAGGTTTAAAGAAAAATGAGAAAAGATTTTTTTCGTAGGGAATTTACTTCTCTGTGAAAAATATCTTTGGGAGATATTCCGTGATTTTTATTTCCTGGGAGATACTTGCGAAATAATGGAATTATATTATTTGGAAAAGGAGATGAGCTTTAAAGTTTTACGGAAGTTATTTTTGAAGTATAAAAATTTAGAGCAATCAAGGGAGTTTGTCTTCCGGGGAATTTAATTCTTGATAGAATTAAATTTTTTTTTCACTACTCCATTCAGAACAAAGTGAGGAATTCGTATCTTGTTCTGTTAATTAATGCACTCGCAGTAAGAATTGTATATTAAAACAATTGATCAATTAATCAATAGCAAATAGAAATTACTGAACAAATATTTAAAAATTCGCAAACTCATCCCCTTCCTCAATTACAGAATGTTTGATGCGAGGAAAAAAATTAACGAAGCCAAAAAAAAAAAGACTTTAAACTCAAAAAAAAATCGAAGCCATTCTCCAGAGCTCGGACGTCATGTCGTTACGATCGGACACCGAACCAACACTTTGAGCAAATAAATGTCTTCGCAGAATTTAATAAAATGTCAGCAAATGAAAGAGAAAAAAAACAACGATTTTAACTGTCGGTTTCCGGAGGTCCGATTTACCTCTGAGAAATTTGTTTAAAGTCTTGGAGGTGGGCGTCCCGGCCCCGACCCCGGACACCCCTTGCCCTTGGTACTGTGGTTTTGATGATGAGGATGATGCTGCTGAAGAAGAGGTAGGGTCGGTGACGGTAGAGGGTGGTTGGGGTGAATGTGGGGCCGGTGTCTTCGTGGAGGCGCAACTGGCGCCTGCAGTACCGTGTAGATGGGACGATATGTAGCACCAAAAACTCGGTGTTGCTGTGTGCCTACGCGTTCCAATTTATATCGAATCGTCAATTCTATTTAATCTCAATTTCAATGTTTTTTTTTTAAGTCAAAGTAAGAGGGAAAAATAATCGAAAAAAATTAAGCGGCAGCCCTCAATCATCTTCTGATTTGTCACCAAATTAACGGATTCGATTTATTTTTAAAAATGAATATTTCATTAATTAAAAACGAAATTATTCTACTGGATCGACATTGCATTGAAATCACAAGGTTTTTTCAAATTTAGACGGCAGTCTCTGGTCATCTTCTGATTTGTTTTCGACTGAACAGTTACCAAATAATAAAACCAATTTGTTTCAAAAATGAAGACTTCATTAGTTAGAAAGTAAATGATTGTTTGGCGTTCATTAACGCGTGATATTCATCAAATCGTACGAAATCACTCGTGTCTTTGATGATGATAACAGAAGAATCGTTTAAAATTAATATAATATTTATTTCACGTAATTGAAATTTTGTTACTGGAATGAATTTAATTTAATTCAGACTAATAAATTTTATTGAATTCAAGTGTTCTTTCTCCATCCGATTGGATAATAATTTTCTGGAGAAAGCCACTCAATTCGATTGCAGGAAAAATTCAATGAATTAAAAAATTCCTGAACAGTGCAAAAAAAATCCTAAATTGCCTAAATTCTCACCGAAAAAATGAATAGCCAGTACAAATTGCGGACAATTGATCCAATTTCTATTCATTTTCATGGCATAATTGAACTGAAATTCAATTTGCATTGATTTCCTGACGAATTTTCAAATTTTCACAGCTTTCTAGAATTCCTTCAAATCTCAGTGAAACTGGAATGTAATCAAAATTTCCAGGCCACACGATTCCAGAATTATCTCACTACAAAATACTTTGTAAAAAGGATATCATAATAAACGAGATAATTGCATAGTAAGGTACTTTATCACTCTTCTAACTTCTTTATATTGCCCACAATTAATTAAAAATTGAAAATTAAATTTTTGTTTAGCTCATGTTAATTTCCGTTAATTTGTGAATTTTATAGAGCAGCAGGCATCAATGCAGGCAGTGAATACAGGCAGCCAATGCAAGACAATGACGTTTTATTCTCCCCAGACCGATACATATTCAAATTTCCCCCACCCCGTAAACTCGTGAATGAAGTTAATCTCGTACCACATGTGCCCACACGTTAATCCGTCGTATTCCAACGCGAACGTGAAAGTTAAATGACGAACTGTGCAAATACAAACGTTTTGATCCAGCTAACTGGAGATTCTAGGCTCACTCTAAACTTATTTACTTCCCCTGATTTGATTTCGAATACACTGAGAGCTTGAAACTTGGTTGACTGAAAATTCTGTCTAAAGTCTAGTTCTAATTCAATATTTTCTCATTTTAATATTATTTCTAACGTGCTGGAAGACATAATGATTTATTCGAGGATGATTAATGGCTAAGGAAAGAGACGCTCGAACTAATTTTAGATGATACTTCATTATGCATGAGTGGAGCGTCTTTTCTCGTGTGTGTTCATTATGAAAAATGATATTCATGATTAAAATTGATTAACCATGCTTTGAGTGATTCTCATTGAGTGATAAATTATTGAGATTAATTATTCTGATGTTTTTTTTTAATGAAAAAATATGCTTGCAGTGGAGAAGTAGTGAAGAAGGAGATGAATATAAAGAAATAATTTTTTAAATTAATTTCTTCTTTAAAATTCTTCATTTATTCCATCTGCTTCAAATTGCTCAGGAATATTCAGACGAATAACTATAAAACTATTGAGTTTGAGAGAAGATGTAAAAACAATTTTTTAATGGAGAATTTAACGATCCAGAAGAAAAATCCTTTGACATTTTCCGATAAACTTGTACGTTTCAGAGATATTCGCTCGGTAATAGAAACGAAATTGATCTCCTTCTCCCACCTCATCAACTCAATAAATTATTAAAATAAATTAATGATTAATGTAATAGGGGATACCTAGCAAGCTTTCTGTTAATAGTCAGAATCTTCTGTGTCCAGTGAAGGAAACAAGATCCAGCTAGACTCACCGACCGTCAGAAGCAAATATCAAAGAGAACAAAAAAAAGGAGAAAACACACAGAATAAATTTGATATCTGAAGAGATTAGATTAGACCACTGGATTATGTTGAATAAAACATGGGGCGGAGTGATTCATAAATTAAAAAATATATATATAGAGGGGCATAGAGAACAGACACTGAGTTCATGCTGTTGTAGCTCGAACTCGATTTCAAGAACTCTTGACTCATGGATTTTAATCGAAATAATCGAAGTTTTTTTTCGAGTTTTGATCGTTTGAAGCAACACTGAAGGAATCATGATGGGAATTTAGCACTCACCGTCATCGGATATGTCGCCGGGTATGCCTCGAGTGTGATGAGATGGTGATGGTGAAGTATGGGACATGTGCACCTCGTGGAGTGAGTCTAAACTGCCGTATCTCGTTGGCACTAAGGACTCCATTGATGGCTGAAACAGAAAAATAATTTTTCTTATTTTATTAATTTCCTGCACTTTCAAACCGTGAGGAAAACTTAATTTTGCAGATCGAATAGTTCTAATGAATACCAGGATATAGTATTAATGAAATGTCAAGGATAATGACAATTTTAAAACTTATTAATTTCTTAAGCTCTTGAATCTTCAGATAAACTTAATCTTTCAGGTCAAATGATTTCAATAAATGGGAAAGATAAAATTAATTAAACGTCAGAAAATGAATCTCAATGGAGCAACACTTCCAGTGCTCCCATATTAATTTCAAATGTTTGTAGTACCATTCTTATCAATTCGCCGATAAAATTACGAATAAATAGAATCAAATTGGATTAGATCTTGCGATTACTGCCGCCTATTTCTCGATTAAAACAAAATGAAAACCTCCACAATTCAAAATGTATTACATCGTTGAAAACTTCTCACCTCCTTATCAATTTTAAATTTTTTAATAACTCCATTATTAATTTTTTCTCCAATAATACTGCTCAACTGGCTGCTGGCCTGGGCCTTCTGATTGGCACTGGGCTGTTGTTGTACAGCAATGGACATGGGTGTTAATCTAGTGCTGGATTTAGACCTGGATCTATCACTGTTATCAGCACTTCTCTCTGCCAGTCTGTCACTCAAATTAGCAAGCCGATCAGTGAGATAAGGTGAAGATACCGTTGACTCAACCATTCCATCCAGTATATCGTCATTCTCCATCTCTCGTTTCGCCAATTGCCACTCCATCTCAATCCTTCTCCTGTCCCCCTCCCGCTTCTCCGCCTCCTTTCGATGTCTGTACTGGTCCCGCTGGAGCATGGCCTTAGTCTCCTGCTCAAATCTCCTTATTCTCTCCTGAGTCGTTGCACTGAGGCCTGCGTAGGTCCTGATGACTTCGTCGTTTCCACTCTGTTTCGTTTCGTTCGAGGCTGTTGATATCGTTGATACAGTGTCCAAACTGCCCGAGGTCATCTCTGGAAGTCTGGTAGAGTCCAGGCTCGAGGATGTTGTCGAGAATTGCTGCTGCGAACGATTCGATATCGTTCCATTCAGGGGACTCGAGTTTGCACTGTTTGAGAGGTTGATTCGATCCTGTCGCTCTGGCGTGTGGTTCGATTGAGTCTTAGTCTCATGCATCATCACAATTTCACTTACACTGCATTGACGTTCGTTTAGGGCCATACTCTGCCGCACCAGAGGCTCCGGTTCGGGTTTCGTTTTTGTCTGGAACGGACATTTTCACATTTTTTATTGTGAAGAACTATTTTTTTAAATAATATCCAATAAATATCATTCAACTTCAGCTTTTCCCGACTTTAATATTTGTTCGTACATATATTGTTCGTAAAAATGTTTTATTGATCCTTTTAATAAATCTCAACTTAAGACTTTTGAAATTGCAAAATGAGAATTTTTGTTTGCAATTGTTACTTCCTTCGTCTACGAAAATTAATAGGGTATGAATTTAGATGCAATTGAAATTAATTAGAGCAATAGCAATATCCATTTTCTAATGTGAAGAAGTAACTCGATTCAGGGGAAAATAAATTGAAGAAAATAATTACTGACCTTCTCATCTTCGTGTTCTTCGCTCTCCTGCTCTTCGTGTCCTTTCCTTCGTCTCTGAATTTTCCTGTTAGCTGCGGATATTATTGAAGATACAATATCCTTAGCTGAGACCATTTCACGCATGCCTGTTAAGGGTGGAATAAAATAAATCATAAAAACTAAAAGCGGACGAAATCAAAATAATCGTGAGGTGATCAGGTTGGAAGATTGACAATGCTGACTACTTTAAATAATAAAAAACTTGGGGGAAAAACGTGGGGGATATCTAAGACTAACTTGTGAATTTGAGTGGGAAAACTACCTTCAACTTTTTGGATATTATTCAACAATAAACTGTGATTGTTGGACGTTTCTACTTCACTTCCATCCGCTGGGAGACTCAGGTTAACGCTTAATCTGCTCAAGTCGTCTAAGTCTTCCTCGCAGAAGAACCAATCGACCTGCAGGGGAAATGAAATCGATTAATTTATAAATTCTTGGCTTGATAAGATGATAATCGATTTTTTAAAACCTATACATGAGCAATTCCATGTGAAATGAGAAATGAAAAAAACATGTTTCCGAAAAATAGTATATGAGACCGAGCTCTCATCAAATTTTTAGAGCCATTAAGTTTTTTTTCAGCAACTTGTGAATTTTTAAACATTGTCATGTTTTTAACTTAATTTTTTTTAAGATGAAATAATTTAATTTAAACATTACGATTAGAATTTTCATGTATTGAGGACAGGTTTACCGATATTTTCTACGCAGGATACTTATTATCTTACAATTTTTCGATGTTTCATTGACTAATTTCATTATCTTCAGAAAAATCCGGTGAAAAAATTCATAAATTAGATCATTTATCATTACTTCTTGTCTTTTGTGAGAACTATCATTGTAAATAGAATTTGTATTTGAAAAATTAAAGTCAGGTCAATCGATATTATTGAACAAGAGTGGAGAGCTTTCATAAGTCGCTGAAAGAATATTCAATCGCTCTATAAATTTTATGAGAGCTTAGTCTCATATACTACTCCTCAAAAAAGAATCTTGAAGACAATCAGAACATGAAGTTTTTTTCATTTCGCATTTGACGTCGAATTGCTCATGTACAAAGAATATAATTCTCATGTTCCTTAAAATTCACGGCAAATCAAATTGATGCCAGTAAAAGTTGATGTTGAAAAATTGAAAGAAAAAAACAGAGATAATGGAAATCATTGAAAAATAAACAAAAAACTTACATTGTTCAATAAGCTCTCAACAATTCTACACTGATGCGACATATCCGTAACCATAGTAACCATATTATCCCTGGAGCCACTGGCCCTGACAAGAGTGGGCCCAAAAACAATAGCCAAATTCTTAGCCTCCATCTTGTTGATCTCACTGTGCTCAACAACTCGTTTCAAGTGGAACATGAGATACTTGAGTGTCTCAAAGTGATGTTCCGGTAAATCCCTAAGGAGTTTTCGTATCGTTGCCATTCGCCTTTGAGGGTCCTCAATTTTGTCGGCGTCGATGAACATCGGATATAGGTCAGCTGTGAGTAGGGAATCCGGTAGCTGACGGAAGAACGATTTCAGGAGGGAAGAAATTACATTTACATCACTCCATCTAGGATCCTGCATTAAAAAAAAAAACAAAAATATAAAACCATTTAAAATGATCACATTCAAATTATCTTGGTAAATGTCCAGTTTAGCACGAAAAATTGAGGACGCTAGAAAAATAATTTTATGCATATATTTCAGGCTAGACCACAGTAATTGAATAATGAAGTCAGGATGAAAATTTTGAGTTTGGATTTTTTTAATGTGCCAACATTTCTAGATAATTTTTGAATTAAAAACAAATATCTTCTCTACAAGTTTGTTTTACTCCCAAATGAAAAACTATCTTTGAAAAATTGCAGTTAAAAGGGAATTGCAATAAAAAAAAAAGGATGTAAAAGTTTGAAATAACAAACTGTCGATTTACCTGCAAATTTATGCTTTCAAAGCCCTTGTTAACACTCTCTGTCAGTTGTGAAATGGCAGCAGTATTTCCTGGCACTCTGTAGATACCAGTGACCTCCAGCCCCCTCGCCTCGACAATGCTGGTGCACATCTCGACAATCAGTGGAACAAACTCGGAGAACGAAGACTGGATGATAAAAAAAAAAAACAAAAAAAATGACACGAGCGTTTATTACCCATGAAAAACTCATTCCAAACATTTTTCTCATCCTCCTCAAACTGCAAGAGACTTACGACTGGGCAAAGTTCCAATGGCACTTTGAAAGTGGCCCCCTCGGGTGGCAGTTGGGCTGTGGGCGATGATGGTGAGCCAGCCTGGCCATGCATCCGTCTCAGCTGCTTGGCAACTCTACCCTTCCACGTTTTTGATTTTGGTGAGGGAAGAGGATCAACTGTTTGACTCGGTTTTCTCGTTTTATTTACTGGGGATTGTCCAGTGGGCGATCGATTTCGGAAAGATGTTAACTTTCTTATTCCTTTGTGACTTGGAAGAGGACTTAATCTTTGGGTCCCCTGTCCAGCACTTGGGGTCGTTGGACCTGGCGTCTGAGGCACTGCCTGTTGCTTGGATGTACTCGTACTTGCATCCTGATTTTTAAAAAATTGAAGAATAAGAAATTAAAGGCGTTTCGATGAGTATTTTCGTTAATTCTTGTGGTAAAGCTATTTTATTGGTCAAAAAAATGAAATGTATTTATTAAATGCAGACATCTGAATGGAGCTTTATTTAAAAAAAAGAATATGTCCTTGAAATACGAACATTGGACGAAAATAGTTAATATAAAAGATTCTTTTAAGCTTTCGACCACGCCTGAAGTAAAATTCAATTCTTATCTGTAAAGAATAACTTGATAACTACTAATTCTGGAAAAGTCACGTGGTCATTTTCATTCTCGAAAAAAATCTCTCCATATTTTCTCCTGAACATATTCACTCGGAAAACCCTGTCATTAAAATTCCATAATTAATAGAATTTCAGAATCTCAACCATCGAGAAAATTCACGGTCAACAACCTTGGCTCATCGACCGAAAGGAAAAGAATTTCACTCCAAATATGAAAGCGGATATTGTCTTTCGAAAGTAGTAAAGAATAAGACATGCATTTTATCTCGAATTACAATCCACCCGTTACCATAAAAGATTACCACATTTTTTTATCGGTTTCATTCCTCAGTATTAATCATCAAAAATATCATGATAATAATTAAACGTTACTTACCGAGGGTTTTTCAGCTGCGGCGTGTTTGTGCAGAGCTCTCAACCACAGTGCCATGGAAGCGGCATCCTCAGTCTGCAGAAGTACTTCCGCCGTGGGATTAGCAACGCGCAATACATGTTTCCGTTTCGTGTAATCATCAGCTACATCTACCAGCGAACATCTGACGTCAACATTCTGTCCAGCATCGCCGTCACTTGTTACCGATGGACTCTGAAAATGATTAATTAATATTCATTAACAATCTATTCATTCGTTAACTCATTATTCTATTAAAATTGAATTCAATTTCTCTATTTTTTTAGATTTATCACAAATTGTTAATCGGATTACTACATAAAAATATCACGTTTTTCCCTCCCTATATTGTTTATTGACTGGCAAAGTCTAGTTAATTAATTAATCGATACTCAAATCGATTCAGAGATTTTGTTACTATTTGTAGCATTAAACAATTAAACTCCTCTATTCACGTCATGTAATCTTACAATTTTATAATCTATGAAATAACAAAATGTTCCCCAGTTCAGCCTTTCCTTCCAATTTCCAAATTTAATGAACAATTCAAATGTCAACAAAACTTTTTCTAAAAACCTGACCAATTGAAAAAAAAAATTTACATGCTAACTCAAACGTGAATTCCCAACGAAACGGTGTGATAGTTTTTATCTCGGCACAGGCAGAGAGGACCTACGGGAGTAATTAATTATTACCCAGGACCCGGTGGAACCCCATCGCCGTAATCTCCTTCCGAAAAGTCCATGAGTACTGAAATGTAGTGGAATACAGGAGTAAGAAGTACTATCAGCGCCCAGCATGCCCTCGGAATTCACTTCACTGTATCTCTCCATCAAAAACAATTCTTTAAGTTCCTCTTATCTCCCCTTGCCACGTAATTTCCCCTCAATTTAACTGTTTTATTTATTTATCCTCATCACATATTTGTTCCTGACCGCACTAGCATTCCACGATGCTTAACATTCGACTGCACTCGCTGCCTTTAACTCGCGTTCACCGAGTAACATCCAACGAATTCCCCACCCCAGTGGCACTAAAACGCGCGCAAAATGCTTGAGGAAAGAAAAAACATTGAGGAGGGAAAAAAAATTGATGGGACCTTTCACCCAGACGCATAATCCGTAAATTTATTATCGTATATTTTTAATGACCCCACGGAACACCTCCAGCATTATTCTATAAATCACCCTTATAGTCTGAACTCCCTGGATTCGATTTTACGATAAGTTCAGTGGTACTATCTCTTTACCCTTTCGTTTTTTTATTTTTTCCCCCATTTTCTACGGATACAGAACTGTTTTATGATTGGGACATTCCACAGGGAGAATTTTCTGATGAATATTTCGTTTTGATGGTTTTTCACCTTTTTTTGGAGGGAAGTTTAGTTATTTTCGTACAAGAGGCGATCTTGGAAATTATGGGGGGGGGGGGGGGCAATTCACCCAATTTTTAAGATGTTAATTAATCCTTAAATTGCCAAAGCGAAAGAGTTTTTACTCTGTCATTGGGAGTATAATTTTTCCTGAGGATTTATGATTTTTTGTTTCCAATTCTTTTGATAAAAAGAGAAATCATTTCATGATTAAAACTCTTCACGCACCGAATTTTCAGCTTAAAATTGGACTCGAGCCTCAATTTTACAATTAGTTTAAATATTTTGATTTTCCTCACTTCAGATGTTGTTAAATTGTTTGTATTTCAGATAAAAAAAAGGAATTGTTTAATCCACTTCGCCAATTTTACCATTTCACAAGTTCAATACGCAATTTCTTCGTGGTCAATTCGCTTGAGGATAAAATATCCTTCGCAAATGTTCACCGAACGCGCCGCCGAGTCTGACAAAACACAAGACCAATCTCCTGGGTCTAGGTTGCGGTCTTCGATAAGGCAACCACTGTTTCCTGTCGATATTGTAATAAAAAAAATTGCCGCAGCATTTCTCGGTAGAAATATCATTTTTGCTCATTTCCCCACTCCGCGATTCTCTTCTCATACAGCGCGATCGGGAAAGTTCCCTGTCCATGAAAGGCCAGTGTGAACTGGCTTTTGTATGAAATATCCATCCACGAATGACGGAGATAACGGTCTTTTGAGGAATGCCCAACAGTGAAACTTTTTCCGTGCCGGTACATGTCATAGCTTATTCTACTCATTTCACTTTCTTATATTATCTCTGAAATCGAATAAGAATGGACAACTGAGGCCTATTCCAACGAAATTATTCCATTTGGAATTGGAGATAATGAAATTCGAGATCAGTGATTTGATAATATCTCAACATCGGAAGGAACCAGTGAAATTTTTCTACAGGGTTTATCATCAGAAATTTTCTCAACAACGGATAAGTTTTGATGATATCTTTTTTTTAATTGCATATTCTCGAGATATTTAGCAGAAACTGGTATCAATTCTGATAGAAATTAACTTTTATTTACACTGCTTATCAGTCCATCACTGAAATTGATTTTCCCCCGTGAAATTGCATTCAAAAATCAATGATTGAATCCAACCTACACTCTAATGGAATGCGAAATACTCAGGGTCACGTTCACGCGACATTATTCGTATCAGGGAGGCAGTGAACGCCTTATTCATACAACGGTTTAATTAATTCCGAGGGACGTATGTACACGTATCGAGCGCGTCCTCGATGGCCATATGAATTAACAGCCGATTTCCGATAGGCGTTCATCGTATTAATACTCGCGGGGCACATCTTATCTGGTTTGTGTGTCGCCTTCTCGCAATATAATTCACTGAGACTGATCCTGATGCTTAGGAGTCGTCATACTTCGGTGAATCTACATTGACTTCACCCGTTTTCTCCACAGTCATTCGCGAAACAGAGAAACTTTGTCGAGGTATGGATCAACTTTTACTTTTCCGATTTTAATTGTTTTCTGGTTCTATTATTTGTGCCCAGTAATGAGAGAAAAATTTAATGTAATTGAAGGGAAATAGGACACGGGTAATTACGGAAGTATTTAATTTATTACCGTGAATTGAATCGATTTATTTAATTTATTATCGAGGATTTATCATTGAGACAATCCTTGATATGTGGAAAATCCACTTAATTTTTTACCGTTTTCCTCTTTACTATTCCATCATTTATAATTAGTAGATTTGTAGATTGTTGTACTTGATTATAAGGCTTTTAATTGGTCAAATATCGCATTGGATCACTGCGGATCAATTTCAATAGTATTATTACGAAAGAAAGGATCTTCAGGTAGGAACCGTGATGGTCACGACTCAAAGGTTTTAGAAAGCGTGAAATGAAAAATATATGATTGTTGCAGTGGATACTTTTGGCTGAGTGGGAGGGTATCATTATGTGTGGAAGACTCACCTGGCTGTGACGGTCCTTGTAGAAGTGTAGAATTGGGCCCCGCAGGACACCCCACACTTGCTTCCACGATCTATCTGTCGATCTCTGGGAAGCAAAAATAATTGTCCAAACTTGATCAACTTAATTCGTTTAAAATTGACTACAAGTGCTCTTCACTAGGGAATTGTTTTAGTTGCAAAAATCTGCTCATTTTCGACATTATTCCACTACTGGTAAGTAAAAAAATTGTTCCAATTGTAAATTCTATTTTTGTGTTTGTTCATCAATTCATTATCGAGGAAATTAGAAATTCTAGAAAGAACTATAAAAATGTGATATGTTTCGGGATAAAATTTTTGTGAATGATAAAATATGTCTCATGAAAAATTAACTCCAGTTATTTCTCAATTGAGTCAATTTAATTGGTCAAAGGAAAATTTTTATAATTTCATGCGGTATGTTCCCACGATTTAAGAATATTGAATTAATTCTCGTGTACCTTGCCATCCAGTACAGTGAACTTAACGTGGAGGGATCCCTCACGCTCTATCGGTTCCACGTCCTTCGTTGTACTGCTTCCACCGTGTGAATTCTGCAGGCTGTTGCTAAAAATCACGAAGACACTTCATCAATAATCAAACAAAGTAAACCAGATAACATTGACATTTCTGACGAGACCATTATTAATAATTCAATCGATTAATCGGATTAATTGAACGAAACATTTGCTGCTCCTGCTGACTGAGACAATTTGGCAAGGTCTCGTTCCTCGGAGTTTGCTCGTCATCCTGTTAAATTGGTTATCGATACTGATTAATTTTCGGCTTCGTTAGATTTTCGATTCATACCCATTTAACACATTCACGATATCGAAGACAACATTTTACGTTTCATCGTATACATTTTGTTTACTCTCATTGCCATACAGGTGGTGTTAGTTTGCGAGGGATTTGTAAACGTGATGGAATTTATGATTTGTAGCTGCGCATATGTATAGCACAGAAATGGTCACTTAATGTTTATGGTAATCACACTTATCTACAACAACTGGGTTATTGCTATGTGATTGTCGAGCATCTTGGAGTGAATCAGAGAGAAAATTGATTAAATTTCAGTGTAAAAGATTTGGTTACGGTCATCATAAAACGATAATCGAATTTCTCAATCCCCACATGAAAGGCATCCAGAAAACGATTACGACAGCGTAAAAATTCATAATTAAAAAAAAGATATGTTACCTCAAACAATTATACCCATTACTTCACAAATCCCACAAGAGTATAAAAAGGCCAGCGTTCATCGACCCAGCGAAAGTTTAACACTTGTGGGACTTTAACGACTCGTAACGAACACCAAAACACAGAAAATGCACACTCATTCGATTGGTAATCAAAATTACGTCAAGAGTAAAGGCTTTCCCTTCTTCAAAAACCATGAAAAAAAAAAGAAAATAAGTCTCCAAGACGTCGACCCGTCTACCTCATAATCACGATTATTATTCACAGATAAGAACGATAAACCTCTCAACAAATACGATGTGCAATTATTTAATTATGCTCGTGTGTACGCGATTATGTGTTTCTGCTTTGCTTGAGCGAATTATGAATCACAACAAAAAAAAAAAAAAGAAATGCAACGAAAAGTTTCGCCAGGTAATCCAGACAGCATTTGTGTCTTGTGTTGTCATGTGGGTGGGAGGTGCCTCACCGATGATTATGACGGTGCAACGAAGCCGAAGTTACGTCCTCGAAGATACGAAGCAGTGGCGTTATGTCACTGGGAAATAGTGGCGGTCTCCATCGTTTGTGCGCACTAGAATCATCATGTACCAATGTTTTACATCCTAATTATATTTTTCGTGGTACTTCCCTTGATTTTATACTTCAATGATTGACCTGAAATATTTTCTGCAATTTTTCCAATTTTTTTTTCATTTTTAGGTGAATTTCGAATTACATTTTCGTGATGGTGGGATGATTTTGGACCTGAAATGCCCGGTCGCAGGAGATGCAAGTGTTTTTAGGAAGAAATATTTGGAACCTGAAATGCTCTGCTTTAGATAATCAGAGAAAGGAAAAATATAATTCAGGTTTCAAGCAAATTCAGATATTCTTGTGCAAATATCTAAAATTCGACTAGGCCTAAAGAACAATGTCAGAAGAACTATTCGGAGAAAATTGAATTCCCCCCCAGCCCTCCCCTCCCCCCCCAAAAAAGAAAACTTCTAACGTTTTCCTCCAGATCCCGTGGCTTCCAAGATATTAGCGAGTTCGTAATCGCCGAAGATTCCCCTGGTGCATACAAATAAAAATCTCGCAACGTCCTTTCAGTAAAATAAATTTTGTATTCACCTTCTGATGGCCTGAGCGACTGGTTCAGAATCGCTGAGTTCTAGGTCACTGTCCACGTGCATCCGCTCGCCCCAGGTGGCTTTCAGATAGGACACTCGTCTCGTCGCTCGATCCTCATCGCCTAATGTAACAGAAAGACGAGAGAAATGAATTTCTAAAAACTTGGTATTGATCATTGAAAATTATGATATCAGGCTATTACGCCTTGATTGATGCCTCTAGGGCTACAGGAAGTGAGGTACTCACTGATTTGAGTGTTTTTCTGTCGCCTCAGTACCACCCCATTCGTTGCATTAGACCCTGGAGCTGTGAACATTAAATAATAAATAACCCGATGGTGCAGAGACGACAATTGATACTTCGATGGAGAATTAAATTAATAGGTAACACCATGCCGTTCACCAATAAGTGCCAACACCTCTGTTATTACAGCATCATGCTTGATTATAAATGCTAAGTCTATGTGGCATTCCACAGCCTCGGGGTACGCCAATGCATAACAACACAGTTACAGTTTCATCGCCTCATTTAGAGGGAATTTATGTGGTAAATTTTCCCCGGAACTTTTTTATCAGCTGTCTTTTGATTATTCATTAAAACTTTTTTGCAATTTTCTAACCGTACAACAGCCTGTTAGGTAATAAACTCAATTTGAGAGAATCATAATGTAGAGAAAACCGTTATATTTTTTTTTTATAATCAATGAAAAACTCCACATAATGTTTGAATTTATTTTTAGTTTTCGTTTTCAGCTGTTAATGTTCAAACGCCTGGTAATCTCACGAATTCATTTTGAAATAATCAATTTGTTTCAAAAAACAAAATGTGTGTTAACAATTTTGTGGTGAAATTATCCATCAATACAATGTTTTCTGATAAATTATATAGCTTTAATTAATGGTGTTAAATATGTTGAAGCATCCAAAATAATGAACTGCCTCCGAATTCCACGGAATCAATCGAGAATTAATTATGCTTGATAAAAAAAAATTGAATGTTTTGACAACCACAATGATGATTAGTGTTAATTAATTAGTCAGTTTAGTCTGTTTAGTGTCTTTCTCCTCATTTTTTTTTCAATTCTGACCTAGAAGCCCATTTGTTTCGACGCTGATGTTGCTATCTCCCAATGGCTCTAAAGGGCGCAGTGGATTTGGAATGGAAAGCTGATTGGGTCGTACTGGCTGGGGTGGACTAATAGTAACACTGGGTAGAGTCACTTGACCCTCACTCGTCACAATATCCAATATCGTGGTTGGAAATAGTGGAGCACTTGGCATGTCACTTATCTGCCGCTCATCCTCTCGCCCCTTGTGCTGTGGCTCTCTCTCTAATGTTTTTTTTACATTTCGTTTTGCACGAAATAATTTTTCGGTGAGTATTCTCGTAAACCATGCAATAAACTCGTGATTTAAAGCGTGGAGAGAGGCAGGAATGCCTCGAGAATTCAGTTAAAACGTAATAAGAGAAGAGGAGAATGTGAGATACCATGAAAATCCCGGGGAAAAAAAATTATTTACGATGGTTTTCATGACTCGCTAATGCATGAATTTCGTACATTATTTCCGAAATATCAGGGAAACTGGAGGAAAGTATCAAAGGTAGGTTGATATTTTTAATTTGCTGGAGACACGAATTAACGAGATAATCTAAGAGTTAATGTGAGATATGAATTTATAACTTTAAAAATTATCTGAGAGGATTCTATAATTGTCTAGACAAAATTCTATACATTATTCTCTTCAACTCTTGATTGTGGAAATATTAATATTATTTTTTGATAATAAGAGGAAATTATCAAAGGTATGACAATGTTTTAAATTTTGTTATTACCTCGATAATTCGAAAGTTAATGTGAAAATATCTTTGGGGATGTGAGGTTTAGAGAAATGTTAAAAACGCTTTTCTTTTATAAAATTTTCCACAGAAAAACAGTTAACATTATTCTCCAAATATTTTCCATTCAGGACTACTTGAAAGCTAAATTGTTAAAAACCAGCAATTGTGTATGAACTACAATTGCATCTTGTATCTCACGCCTTATGTAGCATTTTATCAATCATTTTCTCCATTCATGGCAAAGAAATCCTTCAATTTTATCCTCTCAAAAATATTTGTGAATAAAATCTCAAATACTCAAACTTTGCCCACAAATAGAATATGAGACCCAAAAAAAATACTTATACTATACGTCACGAGAATTTAATTCCGCTTATAAATCCATTTTTGCTACCTCTCTCCTTCTATTTTCCTTCCGTTAAAACTCGTTCGGTGTCAAAGAAGTGTAAAGAAATCAAAAGAAAAAGAGGATAAAAAAGAGAAATCGGATAAGAAAATTCTTGGTAAACTAACCGAGCTGACTTCTAACAGCCTGAAGATAGCTGTCCTGTCTCTTTGCTTTGCTGTTTCGTCCCTCAGTCTCCAGTTCCTCTGGCTCATTCTGCCAGGTATGCCTAACGCCTCGTCGGGTCGTTCCACCGTTCACAGCCTCCCAGGATTCAGCACTATTGCTTCTCGCCCGCAGTCTAACCGGTTCCATCTCCACTGCTTGTTCATCTGACGACAGACATATAGTATTAAGGATTGTAACATGAATTTATGAATTTAATTGAAAAACACATCTCCATTTCTCGATTAAATTCGCTACAGTCCAGCCATCAATCATATTTTAACATTTGTTATTTGTTAAATGTGCACAGTCATCACAGGTGGATCGACATTGACACGTGGTAATGTCGATTTTTCACTCTTTCATTCGCATTTCTTATTCATTTTTTTAATATTCATATTATGAAATCTACGTATGGCAACACTGGCAAAAAGCATTGGGTGTAGGATTTTTTTGAAGAATACAAGTTGGAATGTCTTTGAAACTAAGAGTGGGTGGGGTAAAATGGACACCTGGAGAAGAAAAAGTTATTCAACGTCAAAAACATTTAAAACATGAACAGAATCAAGTCACCATTTACCCCATTTTGCCCTATTAGATTTAGTAAACAATAGAAAGTACATGATGTTATTGAAAAAATTGTTTATGGATTTTTCCTACATCCAATGAGAAATAAAGTGGCACGTGTTATGGAAATAATAATAAGCTGAATAACTCAGAGGCACTCTAAATCTTGCTGATGACATTGCGAGACACACGATTTTACTCTTCTAGAATAAACTACCTGCTAATTCTGAATAGGAGGTTGGAGGCTCGCAATGGATGTATTTGCTGCCTACGGGAATTATTCGATTCCCTGATAATCCTCTGCCTAGATATTTTTTTGAACATCGCATGGAAGAAAACTTATATTATGATTTGTGATAGTGGGAGGGTGTAATCGTGATAAATGAGCGGGCATCGAGAGGGCTTTGGAGTGAGAATCGTTGGGAATTCAGTAGGAGAGGTGCATAAATAAAATCTATGTCAACTTACGTCTTTCCTACACATCTCGAAATTAATGGAAATTGCGGAATTTTCAGTCAGCTATTCGTGACATTCAATTTTTCTATGATTTCAAGATATTTACTGGACTTGGGGAATATTTCATGATTTTATGAAATTTTATAATTATTTTGAGACCAATATTGGAGAAAAAAATGGAAATTTTCTAGATAATTGACTAGTAGTTTCAAGAACAGTGTGAACTTGAATGAGATTTAGAGGAGAAATTCTGTGAGGAATCAAATTTTTCATTCGCAACGAGAAAGATTTCCGGATTTACTAGAATTTGTAATCTTAATTGTCATAGCAACATTCAATCTAAATTCACAAATTATATTAGTTTTCAAAAATTCTTTGAAGTAGTTTTAAAATTACAATATAGTTTTCAAGATGATATTTCCCCCTACAACTACCCGGCACCAACATAAATCCACGGGAAATTTGTTAAAGAAAACTCTCCCCACTTTTCCTAACAATCCTTTCTTTTAAAATTAAACAACGGTCTTCAACCGAAAAAGAAAAAAAATAGAAATGACAGAAAAACTCACCAGAATCCAGTGACTTGCTCTCCCTATTGGTGTTCCCCCTCCTAGTTTCCACACTCTCCGCCTTCGACTCGAACTCCCTCTTCCTAACTGCGACATTGGGAACACTCCTCTTATTGGACAGCCTGGACAGTTCACTCTTGTAAAGATTGGTGCGATCACTAGTAGGCTCATCATCGTCACTGAGAAGCCTCCCCGATTCGAATTGTTTGGCTCTCCTGGACACAATCTGCAGCCCCTGAGGCACCACAAACTTCTCCTGCTTCTTATCGGGTCCAGGTGAAGAGGGCAAAGAAGAGCTTCCATTTCTGAGCTCCTGTCCCTGTTGCCCAGCGACATTCTCATGAATCCTGGACAAAGTAGTAACAAAGCTCTTCTTGTCACTTTTATCACTGCCCTTGCCAAAGGAGAAATGATTCTCCTTAACAAACTGTCCATTAGCATCGCAAAGTGACGAGTAGAATCTGTCCCTGATAGCCTGTGGATCCTCTGCCCCCTGATTGTTCTCCCTTTCGTTCTCGTCGACATCTGCCCTGATCCTCTGAACATTCTGATTCCCTGGCTTACCATTCTTGACAACCCCTTTATTAGCATTCTGATCGCTCTGTTCATTAGGCGGCCAGACCTGCCTTTGCAGCTTCTGCGGTCTCGCATAGAATTCTCTCTGTATAACCCCCTGATTCTGGTTCTGATTCTGATTTTGATTCAATCTGGAAGCCTCATCAGGCAGCAGCCACCCAATGGGATGACTGGGCCTTCTGAGGAATTCCTCCTTCTGCTCGAAGCTCTTTCTGAGTCTCGTCATAATGACAGAATCGTCTGAGCACTCGTTCCCAGTCAATGTTGAGTTTGAATCGTAAGACGAGAGACTGCTATCCTTACTCGCTGGTGACGAGTCCCTCCTCGAATCGATGCTCAGTCGAGACGATTCATTGGAAATTTCATGATCATTTGGAGGTCCACTTCCCTCACTTGCTCGTCTTGTTACAACTCTCCTTCCAGGCCGGTAGATGGGGACTTGAGGCTCAGCTCTAGATACCGGATACTGATGGTCCAGTGATTTACTGAACGTTCCAGTCAAGTCCGGTCGCACCCTCTCGTAGATTGGATCCTTGATTCGGTCGTAGATCTGCTCGCTGCTGGGACGAGAGTAGATGGATTCTGGGCGCGTTCGATCATACAGGTCGAAACGAGCATCGGGGGAACGGTAAGTGTCATCCTGCTGGAGGGAGCGCCGTTGGGACCTGTCTTCAGGGCGAAAGTCTTGGTTTCGGGCCTCCGTCAAGGGCCGTCGCTGGACGTTAGGAGCGGAGGTCATCTTCACTGCCTGCTGATCTTTGAAGGCTTCCTGTGCACGGTAGGCACCAGTTCCCTGGTTCTCGGAGCCCGGAGGCGAGCACACCCAGGACTGACGAGAACGTGGGGAGGGACCGGGAATCATGCTCATCGATCTACGCTGCTTTTGGGAGACCCGTTCCGGGGAACGGAGACGCGCTGGACGCTGGTTCGTCTCGGGATTGTGGGCAGTCTCACCAAAGTACTGAAAATTCAGGGGTAGGGATTATTTAGGATGATTCGTTAAATCGTGAGAGCTGATTGTGAACATTGCTAGACTGGAAATGAAATACGAAGAAAATGAAGATTAGACAGTCTCAAAAGGAAAAGTCTATCAAAATCTATATTACTAAAATTAGGAAGTGGCGTTTCGAGCTATCCCTGATTGATAACCGTTTTTCTCGATGGTGTATTCAATGTAACTAAAAATTCGAGTTATGTAAATAAATTCCGTCAAAAAATTTCGTGACTTTTTAATAAAACCAAAACAACTAGTGCCTTTCACAAAAGTTAATAAAATAAAATTCAACTAGAGGAGATCCTTGAACAATCGATCAATTACCCTTTGCAGAATATCGTCCTCCTTAGCAACAACGAGCAATCTCAGCCAAGGTCCCGCTTGTTGTATCCTCTGAACGACACTGGCGTACTGTTCACCCCTCGTAGGTACACCGTCCACAGATACGACTCTATCCCCAGTACGCAAACCCGCTTCGGCAGCTGGTGAATTACTACGCACTTGTTTCACGAAGATCGTGTCCATCGGCTCGTCGATCTTCGTCCGCTCGTGTCCCGGCAGCATCTTCATGGGAATCAGAAGGGAAAAAAATCAACGCGATGCAAGCTAATTGACGGATCAATCTCATAAGGGGCACTTCACTCGCTGAAATTACTTACGCAACAGGACTCGGGCGGATATACGATGAAGTGACGCAGAGTGAAACCAAAGCCATTCTCGCTGCGTCTTAGCAATAGGGTTCGTGGACCACGTGGTGGCGAGCTCTGAGTGCCGGATGATGGAGCCGGTGGTGGTGGCGAAGCGTGTCCAACCTGAAGAGCAATAAAAGGAAATCAATTTAAATGACATGTGGAATTCAAACAAAACCGGCAAAATAGTTTCAAGATTGGTATGTGAATCCTGCGGAAAGGAAGAACGTTAGAGAAAATGTGACAAGATATTTTTTGTAGAGAATTTAATTTTCTGAATAAAGTTCGTTGGGCATTTTGTCATAGAACCACTCATTCTCAAACTAATTGAAGAATTATTTTAAAAAGTGCGAAGAGACAAAATCGTTGAATTGATCAAGTGGAAAATTTATTCGCAAACTTCTTCACGAGTACCGTTGAAATGAGGTGGTTCACGAGAAAATTTCATAAGAAACATTTTGCGTAGAGCCTTGAGATTCCTTCAAAGAGTTAATTGTGTCGTAGGATCATTACTCCTCGACATAATTCGACAATTAGAAAAACTGTAAAAATAAAATCGCCAAATAAATCAATTACAAATATCCTACAGTGATAGCAAGCCGGGGGTCAACCTCGGCAATGAAGCGAGACAATTAAGGTCGGTGGTATGCTGGAGCCACGTTGGTAAAGCATGGCACAATTTAACGTTATCTAACGCTCCAAGTATATGTACGTATCAACCGGACGGAAACATTGGGATGCTGAGTTATACCGGACTCTTTGGCAAGGTGACATCCCAGTGGCACGCGATGTTTCACACTCTATATGCGCACATCCGTTGTCGATTTGTTTCAATTTAAACTGCAACGAAACACCAAGTTCAACCGGAAATGAACAATTTTTATTCGTATCTCATTATGAAAAAATAATTCACGATTTCTAATCGTAATATGCGGATTAGCTAACGTGAATTGACCTGAATGACCGAGCCAATCACTCAAAGCTGATGATTCTTATTCTGTGAGTATCACGAAAATAAATGGATTTATCAAAATGATTGTTCATGTTGAAAGCAATTCAATTTGCCCACATCTCGGATTGCCAATGGCAATTTATTGAAACCATTTTCCTCATATTTTTTAATAAATTCAATTCGATTGGTTTGTCGTATGAAATACAGAGTATTCTTTATATACATAAATGAAAATGTAAATCCATAGGGTTAATGGAAGAATAGCCAATCTTGAATTTAATTCAACCAAAAATACCCATTAAAATGCCAACATGACAACTTCAGAAGGCCAAGTCCGGCCCAATCCGCCGGTTACAATCTGCGTAATAATTTTAATAGCTCCCAGGTACATTACAGTAGTACAAAGATAATTAAAAAAAGCAACAGAAGTAGAAATAAATGCGTGCATCCTGGGCAAAACTCAGCAAGAACCCCGCGAATGCCCACGGGTTTGCACTCGACGTGTATATACTGTCTCTACGACCAGAACAACCGGCTTCTTATTTCTCCACCCTCCCTCCCCCACCTTTTCTTTATTTTTATTTCACTTCTGCCTCTTTTCGAAACTCTTTTTTAGTCCATTTGGTCGCTCCTCTCTGTTCTCTATATACATCGAGGGATTTATATTTAGAAACACCACGAGTATCCTTGCACCAGTGTCGGTGTACTCGTAATCCCGGGGTACACGAACCCCTCGAGGAAGGTGTAAAAGGGCCTGGGATGGAGGTTCGAGGCGTGATTCAGAGTGTCTCTGATCGATTTATGATTCAAGACACTCGAGATTATTTCTTCTTACGTCATAAATCATTTATTTGGATTGGTTGAGTGCGTGGGAATATGACAAAATGTATTGTTTCGAAGTTCACTGGAAATTATTCTAGAGATTATTGATGTCAAAAATGAAATTTTGACGTGAAATGAAAATTTTTTAAGAATTTTTTGAAACATTTTGAAAAGTTTTTGAACATTTTGAAAAGTTTTTGAAAAGTTGACGGTGTGGCACAAAAAAATTTTTGAAAAAGTATAAAAGTTTTTGGAAAATTTTCCAAAACTTTTTGAAAGGTTCCGCAAATTTCTGAAAAATTTTCGAAAAAAGTTCCAAAAATTTTTGGAAACATTTAACAAATTTGGGGAATTTTTGGAAAATTTTTGGAAAATTTTTCAGAAATTCGAGGAAATTTTCAAAAAGTTTTAAAAAATTTTCCAAAAACTTATACACTTTTTCAAAAATTTTTTTGTGCCACCGGGTCAACAATTCAAAATGTTTCAAAAAATTATTGAAAAATATTTTAAAAAGTTTTCAAAACCTTTTTTTTTTACCCGGGTATATTAAGTTGGTTAATATTATATATATTGAAAAAATGTTTTTCCACGTGGGTGAATATGATTTCCGAACAATTCACAGAAATTTACCGTAAATTGTTCAGTAATTATTAACTTCCTCTCGGTTTTTATGCAATAACAATATTTTTAATGTACAATTGCATATTCATGTCAAATTGTTCAAAAAATACAGAAGCTTTTTGTAATTCTAGGACGCGATGACAATTCTGTGAACCCAAAAAATAGAATATTCCATTTTTCTTAGAAATCACAGATTCATGCCAAAAACTTCAGACCTAGTCCTCATTTTTTCAGGGAAAAAGTTTTTTTTAAATTAAATTCTACTTTATTATTCTCCACTAGAATTTCTTTCCTTCTTCATTTCGAGGAATAACCATGTAAGAATATTTACCAAAAACTTAATTTCTTTGGAGACTTGAGTTGATAACTTTCAATACTGAGACGTTAAAAAGTGTGCAAAACACTTGAAGCAATGCGAATTGTTTATTCAGGTTGCAAGGGAAAATTTATTTATAAGTTTTTCACTGCAGGCACAACTGTCGACTCTTCGAGTCAACGTTTTATACTGGTGATAAGTGACGGACGTTGACAGTCGGTGTATTCTAGGGATTGACAACGAAATTTTCGGGTTTGAATTCCAATGAGAGCGTGACTCACAGCGGGTTTCACCATTGATTGTATTTTTTTTTCACGAGAGACTGACGGGGAATATCGGATATGTTGGTATTATTCTTGGCGTGATGACAGCGAGAAAAATCGCCAGGTGGATGGGGAATTGAGACAGTTGGAAACCCGATGGCTTTCGACACATGTGGGCTACTGGACTCTGCGGTTTGTTCTGGAAGTAGCCGTGTCAACTGATCGGCGACTGATGCAATTGGCAATTCAGTTGAAAAAAGGAGCCAGTAAATTAAACAATTCTCCAAAAATCCCAAATTTTCCCATGTGGAGGAAAATTTTGAGAAAAAGGTGTCGTCTGGTATCATAAATTCATTGGGAACAAAGGGGCCTCGTGAGGCCTCAGGCCTGCTGACTGTCACATATGCACCAGAGACAGTAACAAAAGCTCTAATGACGTTGGCTGAGGATTTTCTATGAAACAAATGACTAATACAGGATTGAAAATCGTCAGTTCCTAGCTATACTGAAATTAGCATAACTTTTAATATGAAATGCTACCCCCACTACCTCCATTTTGCGTACGATCGCATTACCCCCACTCCTTCGTTTGATGTTAAAACTTATGCTGATTGACCCATACGCGGTCGAGAGCCCTTCCATTTTCCGACTAATCATTATTTTAGAGCTGATCTCGATGTTTACATTATTCAACTATTGGTTCATGAGCTTTACATAAGTTAATCATTAGATATTGCTATCAAAATTATTCAGTGAATTGTTTGAAGCTTAACGCCTTTCCCCAAAGCGATTTTCCACACCAAAAATCCCACATTTTGTTATTTTGGTTCTGGACCTGCAAAAAAAGGCCAAATGGGAAGTGCAAGGCAGTCTTTTGCGGACAGTCCACTGCTCACTTTAATAAAAATTTAAAAGATCCTCCAAAGAACAAATATTAAAAAAAAAAATACACTAGAATTTCGTCAGACTGGAATGACGAATTAAAGCCAGTTATAACCAATTTTTGATTTGAAATGATGCCAGGATAACCGAAAGATACACGATCACGCTCGAGTGAGCCCAGACTTGGAACCTGTCAACGAGTTTATTATGTAGCTGTCTTTAACATATTGCTCGGCTTGTTGTTAGCCTCCTGGCCGTCTCGTACTCCACAGAAATGATCATATATATATGCGAACACGCACTTCTTCAATGCACCTCCTGTCTTCAAAGTCATATATCTGGCCCATCCATAATTCCCCTGTCCCGCGCCCAACTCTTCGTTCAACGAAATTCCCCCTCAACCATTCCGTAACAGTCAAGAGGTGAATAACGTAACGTACGTTTTGCTGTCCGCTATCCATATAGACGTACATTTATGTGAAAACAGTCGGCGGACAACGAATGCATTCAACGTGATATACGAAACACATCATACTTCAGATAATTCTCATTACTTCTGTCTTACTTTGTTAAATTTCACATATAAATGTGGAATAACGATAAATAACTGGTACTTTATATGTTTATGAGACTATGAGAAATATCGTTGACGATTATATAAAATTATTCCACGGTATTTCATGTAAACCGATGGCAAATGGTCATTCAATCATCAAAATTAGTGATAAAATATAATCCATAAAATTGTAAATAAATTAAACGATTATTTCGTTAATAACTCCGAACAGAAAATATTCAACGGAAAACACCGAAGGATATTGTCTGCCGAGAATTTAACTGCCTCCGTTTTTTTTTTTTTTGTAAATTCACGTGTTGTTAAGTCTGTCATTAAAGATTAGTAAAAAACATTGAATTAAAGCCCAAGAGGGAAAAATTAATTATTTCTCCCGTTTCACATATAAATAGGGGATAACGATAAATAACCGATACATGTTTATGGGAATATGAGTAATATTGTTGACGACTATTCCTTGGAATTCTATCGGAACTGACGCCTCACGCTCATTAAATGATAATCAGTCGTAAAGTAATAATATAGTAAAGAAAATCGTAAATATGGTAAATATCGTTGAAGGTCAATCTCATTGATAAATTTGAACTAATCACTTGAAAGAAATAGAAGACATTTTCGTAGAGAATTTCAATAGCTCCCTAAAATTTCTTCTGACGTTATTCTGAAACTGAAAATTAATGTTACCCTAAAATATCTCTCCAGATTACGTTGTCAATCCTTCGAATGTATATTTCAATGAAAAAACACTCAGATTATATTTTTCTCAAGAAATCGCTTCACCACGATAAACTCTGGAAATATTCTTCGATAAATTGATAAGTATCTGAGATATATCCAAAAGCAAAGAAATTATTCAGCTTCTCCCCTATTCTCAACAAAAATAAATTTAATGGTCAAATCGTTGCATTTTACGACTTTTTACGATTGACTGAGTAACTGAGGTATGAAACCCATAACACTACAAACAACGCAGTTAACACCAAGTGAAAGAAAACAAAACTTGAAATAATGGCAGGGGAGAAACATGAGTAAGGTGTCAAGGACGAAAAGTGGTGATGCTTAAATCGCACTATTGGCGTTGAACGGTTTAACGAGCGAATTGTCGATTGTCCGGATAAAGTTGAACCTTTTAAGAGCCCGAAGAGCCCACCACAAAGCAATTCTAATCTCATCAAGGATCTTCGGCACGACCACAATTCCAATTGCTCTTCAACTCATCTCCAAGAGGAGTAACAAAACCAATGACATTTCATTTTACTCAGACAAAATATATTCCACCTTTGATGAAAATATCATTGCACAATCTCGATGAGGGACTTCTGAAATGAGTTATTCCACTACCGTGTACATAGGTGATTGCTAATAATAGCTACCAACGGGAGGATGATAGCATCGATCGGTAAGAAAAAAAACATAAGAGAGAGGAACTAGTCCGTTATATTTGCCCCTGGTTCACTCCCGGGGGCCGGCTGTTTTCAATCACTTGGCGAGAAATGTTTGCTGAGAATCCGATAGCCCAATGCACTAACAATTCTCAATTGGTAACGATCCGTTTAACGTTTGTGTTCTGTATGTGGAGCGCGAACCGAGACCACTGGCTGTAGCCACTGATATCGTTACGAGCCAGAGCCACCGGTTTATCTCACCTTTTGCTAAATCCACGTGAAGAGGCTGGAGCAACGGCAGGGACTCCGCGATGTAACAATTCTACTGCGATTTATTGACATTGAATGGATACACTCTAATTGTTGAGGTGGAGAATTGTTCCCCATTTTTGAGAATTTTATCGAGTTTTGGCTTAACTCACGTGGGGAGACTGGTGCAACGGAGGAGAGTCCCTGGCGCTTCACGCAATTGCATGTTTACCGTGCTGTACTGATGATTTTCTTTTCACGCGGCCTTTTTCTTTTGATAAATTAAACGAGAGGTTCCAAGACAATTCATTAAACTCGACCAGATTGACCAAGCCCATTGGCGTTAGCAAAAAGGGAAACCATTCTTTCAATTAATTTAATTCTCTAAAAAAAAATACCCAATACGATACATACAAATTTCCAGACTCATCAAAAAATGAACTCTATTAGGATATTGTGATTTGAATAAACAAACACTTTGAATACTTTTTCACTTTGACAATTATTATTCAAAACTCGATATGACTACCCAGTCAGGAGGCACTTAACACCACAAGAGGTTACTAAACAGTGAATAGAAGTGGCTAGTCAGGCCCACCGTCCGTACAACCTGGGGAGCAATAAAATTTCCTTCATTACTTCAACTCTTGGTTTTTCCCGCTCTCGACCCTCTCTGATCACCAGATGTACTTTTGAAAGACCCGCACAGAAAAAGTCCCCTGGGGAAGAGTGAATTTTATACCTGGGGAAAATTCTGCAATCCAACACTCATTCTTCAATTCAAATTTGCCGCATATCGACTATAAATCTTAATTGCAAAAAATTATCACTCACACACGATAACAGTAGTTAATAATTTGAACCACTGAGATTGCAAAGCGGTATTTATCGATTTTCCACTCGCAATGACGACCTTCTGAGCCGCTTATCAACCAGTTCCATCGCATTTCAATACTGAATTCTATTCGAAATAACATCCGGCACTGCAGTATAGAGTGATAATGATCAGCGTGAAACTGTACTCGTGAAAATGAAAGGAAGAGGAGTGACATGTAATGTGAGACTGGATTTGTCGGTTAGAAAACATACAAATCCACTGGAAGCATGTGGTGACGCGCAATTAACGTCCACTCGTGAATCCCAGTAAATATTTGCACGACTAACTTCCCCCCTCTTTTTCCTCGATTTTTTTCATCATCATCTCTTTATATTTTGCTCAGTGAAACCCAACGCCGGTGATACAGCGTTCGATTACCAAGTAGCATTGCTAATTTTGTTTATTTATCTTACTTTCCCTTTTTTTTTTTTTAATTGTCCGCGGAGTTCGGGGGATTTAACTACTGACTAGCACGTGTATGCCTCGTTCGCCCAATGTTCACATGCTCAGTTGAGAATTTGTTGCATCTTCTATTCGTTATTTCACCCCGGGATCTCTCTCCACGTGTTGCAGAAAATACATGAACATAAAATGCAAACCTCAACGACTAGACGGGAGTTGGAGGGGTTACAGAATTTATTTGGATTCAATGAATTGTTCGGCTTCATCTGAACATTCTGGCGAATTTATGGAGAGATTCTGGCTGGGGAAAAATAATCTGATGTATTTTTGAAATTTATGAGTTGTGAGGCTCAATCGAAATAAATATTTTTCAACAAATTATGTTGTGTGATTATTTAAATGCCTAAATAATGGTTTTTGGAAAATATATTCACAGCTGATGTTAACGATTAAAATGTTAAATTGATTTGTCACAGAAACGATTTGAATATTTAACTTACGCGAGAGTCAATTTCTATTTACATTTTCATTAAATGAATTGTTCGACTTCATCTGAATATTCTGGTGAATTTATGACAAGGTTCTGGCTGGGGAAAAATAATCTGGGGTGTATTTTTGAAATTTATGAGTTGTGAAACTCAATCGAAATATTTTTCAATAAAGTATATTGTGGGATTATCTGAATGCCAAAATAATGTTTTTCGGAAAATATATTCACAGCTCGTGTTAACGTTTAAATTGTTAAATTGATTTGTCGTAAAAATTATTTGCATATATAATTCTTGGAAGAATTAATTTCTATGGAAATTTTAACTATTTATGGTAATTTATTCAAAGCAAATGTCCAGGGTTTTGCTGATAATTTTCGATTTCTTGTTCATTATCAATAATTTACAATGAAGTTTGTCCCCATCGAATAAATATTCCAATGTATCGATTTCATGCATGTTATTATCCCACAGTAATTCCGCCCTGCACACGAGTTCCCCCCACAATCTGCAGTGCAACATTTATTGGATTTCAAGCCCGAGTGAAATCCCCAATTTTGTTTATTTTCCTTTCCTCCCTCGGTAAAAGATAAGTAATTTCTATCTACGCTTTCACAATCGTAAATTCGTCAGCATTACGAGTCGAATGAATCCCGTGTCGCTTAGAGTTTTCTATAAATAAATTTTCACGCCGGAATTTTCTATTTAGGTACGGAGGGGCTTGAAGTGGGACAATTCCTGCAATTAAACTCCCTCTCTTTACCCCAAAGTTTGAATTATTCAAATAATAAATTGAAGTGACAAAAAATTAATACTTTCTTGATAAGAACTATTCTAGAAGACATAAACTTATGCATAACAAAATCAAATGTTTCCACATGAGGACAAAAACGTTACGAGAAATTCGTAAAAAGATATCGAAAAATCCTGTTTGTTTACAGAATCAAAACATTAACAACAGTCATTGAAGAATTAAGAAAAATTATGGATTAATTAATAGATCCAACGATTGGACCAAAAATTCTGGTATAAGTGCAAAAATATCGAATGAAAAATGAAAACGGCAATAGAAAAATTTCATCATAAAACCTGCCATGAAAAAATGATCTCAATCAAGAAGAATATCAAACTGACATGTTCCCAGTAATAAACTCATCGACAAGTCACCGGCAAAAAGAAGAATCTCCAACGATTCATTCAAACCGTTTAATCATCGCCAAACGAAACGCACAACCCGACATTATTATCACACCCATTCCACCTCGAGTCTGTACAAAACCCATGCACCACCCGAGGACCCTCCTCACATGTTCCTTTTTTTCATCAGATGAGATAATAATGTCAGATAAACCCTGTTGAGAAGTGTACGGTTAAAAGAGCGTGAAAAAAAGATGGAGCAAACTCGGTATATGATAGAGTCGAGATTGAGATCGTAACGGCTCGAGACAAATTGACCGATTAATATCACGAAAAAAAAAAAAATAACATGACAATAAAAGTATGCAACGACTGAACAATGATCATTCCAAGAACGATAATGCTCACGTGAATGGCTGCTCCTGGCATTGATATAAAAATGTCGCTCCATCTTCTCTCCCAATTCCAACGTTTTTTCCTCTACTCGAGAGCTTTTAATTCCGGATGACGGGCGAAGAAACTCCTAGAGCCTTGCCAAGAATTTTTCGTACATGAGGGGAGTGCATGGAGAAGGTTAAAGAGGAAGTGAAGAGTTAAAATAGCTAATGGGAGGGAAAAGGGATCTGTGCGGAGAGTGTGTGGCAGTAATCCAGAAAATGTGATGCCAATTTTTTTTTTTTGTGAAAAGG
>JAPYZM010000584.1:0-28409 GCA_030522845.1 Psyttalia concolor | reverse complement strand
TAGTAAAAAATATTCTTTACAAAAATAAATAGAATTGTATTTTTCTATTCACTTTATGTTATTGCGATATTTTTAATATAATTTTCGGTGTTCAAGTTATGGTTAATTTTAATGCCAAGAAGAAAAGAACAATTAATTTTTTGTAATTAAATAGTTTGAGCCGAGATAATTGTGTTAAAATATCCGAATCGAATTCAATTTATTAAAAATGTAATCCTACTGAGTTTTTGCAGAGAATATTTTCTATTGAATGCGCAGAAGGGATGACAAAAAATAAAAAAATTCAACAGAATTGTGTAACGAGTTCGCTAGATTTTTCAATTAAATTTTTTTATGCGCATAACCAAACATAAAAATTAATGCTCTCAAAATGAAACATTATTATGTTTTAAGTCCCCTAACGCGTTTATTAATTCGTTTAATATTAACACAATTCAATTTACTTGAACAATAAAAAAACTCTCTTTCACAACATTCGTATCCCCACTCGTATCAAAATATACTGTTCCAATGGTTTTTATTTATTTTTCCAGTATTTCTGGAGACGAAGGAATTTAATAGCCAAACCCCTTCTTAAAGAATGGGGAATCGGTTCTTTGCTGATTGAAAATCCATTTTATGGGCTGAGAAAACCTGAAAACCAAGTGTAAGAATTTTTCTCAAGTACGATGGTTATTTCGAAAATGGAGGGCCCACTTAATTTTATTCAGATTTCAATTTTCTATGAACGTCTGCGGAGAGAAGGAATATATGTTAACTTTTTATGGTGAACACGAATTACTATTTTTAAACGAAAGGAAAATAGTATTATTTAACGCAATATTTTTAATTTCATTCCTCGAAATATTTTCGTAATTGAAATACATCTTCGTTGACGTCATCCCCAGAATTCAGTGAAGGTGATAAAAAATAAGAGAGGGAATATCTTCAATAATATGTGAAGTCATTGGGCTCTTCGCGTACACAAAAAAATTTGTTTAATGTTTCAGAAAGACGTAAATGAAGAAGATCTGTTCGACAGAACTAGTCATCTCGAGAGCTCTCTTTAAAATAGTATTTTATTCGATTCTTATTGAAATAGTGAGTGCCTCTGCTCAAACCCACTGAATCTGTTTATCTCTCTGATGACTTTAGTGGAGGGTCAAACGATGTTAGAGTTGAATTATTCATTATTTTTGAGACCATTACGTGCTCCTACACAACCAACCATTTATCATTAAAACCTCTTCAATTTGTCCACTTTCCGTTTTCAACTTCGTCAATATTTCTTTCCTTCCGGTTCAGAAAAAGAAAAGAAATAGTTTTTCTAAAATCTCTTACACCATTTATAGAAAATTGAGCTGGAAAAAATTTAAAATATTTATACCCCAAAATATTTTTCTTATTTTTTGCCTTAAAAAAGTATTCATTGAAAAAATTACTCTTCCACTATTATTTCTCATAAAACTTCCCAGACATCTGCTAGAGAATAATTTTGAAGATGCGCCACTTCAGTACTAGAGTCCAATCTCGCACTCTATAATGTTGTTATTTTGTTGACAGTCGTTCTAGCTTGCACAATGTCTCGGATATTTTTATCATGGGTGGTTGTTTAATGATGGAGTGCATTGTATTGCTCAATTGGTGCGAGCAACAAGGATTTGGCCCGCTGGGACTCACTGGTCTCTCAATGGGTGGACATGTGAGTTCGATGTGAAAATTCTCCATTTATTTTAAATTGAGGATGTCGTGGGTTACGTAGGTTACATCCCCTGAACTTTCGTTCCTCTTCTGATGATCAACGGAAATTTTCTGAGTTATTGCCATCAATACTTCAGGCGAGAGGAAAGTTAATGGGAAAATCTGACACTTTCCTCAATACCTTCATTGAATTTCTACCGAAATTCGAAAACATTTTAATTTCTCTATAAAAACTCTTGGAAATAATTTTTTTTTTGTTTTCCCTTTAACCTAATTATACATTAAAACTGAATTAAATAATGATTCTTCCACATTTTTCGTTGGACGATTCGAAATCTTAATTGAATTGAAACAAATACGTTCCCGAGTCCCATCGAATTTTCTCAAAATTATCTATAGTTTGCATGAGTTTTTCAATTCGTTGAAACAGTAGAACAACTTCAAACGGTCTTCCTACTTCTCTAGTAACTTTTCTAGTGAAATTTCCATGACATTCTCGAGTTTCCTTGAAGTATCACTGTTGAGATGTTTTTTTCTTTGGTGTAAAATTTTTTTTTTGGATGTAGATGGCTTCGCTAGCTGCAACCAACTGGCCAAAACCAATTCCATTAATTCCCTGTCTCTCCTGGTCAACTGCCTCACCTGTTTTCACTAAGGGTGTCATGGCCGGTTCTATAAACTGGTCCTTGCTTCAATCGCAATATTTTTCAGATACGATGTATCAAAATGATCTCGCCAAAATGGTCAAAATTGTCGATCATGATGTGAGTTGTTCATTTATTTTTACAGTATCGAATGGACAAAACGTAAACAGAACAACAAAATTCGATTTGTGACAATATCTTCAGTTACGAAAATGTTCTTGTTACATATTTGTCTCGAGTCACTTAGTCAGGAGATAAATAAGAAAATCAAAGTAACGAGTTTGATTTGTAACGTTTGTTCACTTCGCTACTGATGTTTTCGATACATTTTTTTGAAGAGCTCATTGTGATATATTTTTTTTACAGGATGCATTCTTAGCAGGACAGCATTTCGCCCAACATTTTCCTGCAAGTATAGCGAGAATAAGAGAACTGAAGAATGAAAAATTGGACGGAAATTGTATGAATAACAATGGGAAAGATATCATCAATCGCACGGATTTTGATGTAACGGAGCAATCAGATGCCGCTGAGAAAGCAGCTGCTAGAGTGTTTCCCTTGAATCTCATTTCGAATCGGTTCGAGCCCAGTGATCCACAGGCTTTAAAGGGTAATTTTTTGCTGATAATAGTATTTTTCGATACAACTGAACAAAAGTAGTTTGTAACGAGGGTGAGGGTTAAAACCCGAGCCGAATGAGGCGAGGGTTGTAATCACACGAGTTGGAAACGAACAATCGAACAATATTTTACGATAGTAGTGAATAAAAGGACACATTTTTTCACGCTTCACTCGACAATAGTCAAAAACATGGCACTTTTTTCACTTGTGTCATAAAAGTAACAAGTAAACTTTTCAATTTTCTCTAGGCGATTTATTGAAATATTGTCCGAAAAAAACAATAAATTCAAATCGGTTGATAATGTTTCACTGAATCCTCTAGACATTAATTCTCAAGGTATTCGTTTACTCTTTTCTACGTGATCAAAACAAAAGTCGTATTTTGCAGAAAAAAAATGAAAATAAAAAAAAATCTAAATTAATCAAACACTCGATCCCTTTTGAAAAAAATGAACAATTTTTACAACAGATAATTTTATTTTACTATGAAATTGCAGATGTTTGTATGCTACCAGCAAACAAAGACGGCCATACCGACTCGACAAGGCGCGAACATGAAGCTCTGCAATTTATGCGTGGGATTATGGACGAGTGTACGCACCTCCGAAACTTTGAAGTTCCAATCGACACGAATTTAATAATAGCTGTGTGTGCTAAGGACGATGCCTACGTCCCCCGTGATAATTGCATGAGCCTAGAGAAAATCTGGCCAGGGGCAGAAATAAGGTATATCGACGCTGGCCACGTCAGCGCTTATCTGCTTCATCAAAAAGTCTTCAGGTAACATTAATACAATTTTTGTTCAAACATTTTATCACCTTCGGACAATATTTCCAGATATAGAAACTGAACAGATCTTTTTTAACGGAATCAAAAATAACGGTACAAACAAATTTCATTGAAAAGAATTAAATTTCAATTCTATAAAAAATTTTGTAGACCTAAGTTTTTTCTTTGGTGGAAATTTATGATTAAAATTGTTCGTATTTCTGACCAATTTCGAAGACATTTTTCCAAATTTTAAATTTGGGTAGTAACGTTTGCTCAAGGATAGATTAATTTTTTTGAATTCAACAAAATTATTTTATAGATTTTCGTCATCGATGACATTATTAAAATAATTGGTGATTCCAGAAAAGATACACATTCAATTATTATTTCAGATCGACAATAGCAGAATCGTTCGAACGCTATACAAAAAAGTATTCAGTCACTAGTTGACGTCGGCTGGTTTCGTCCCATAGTGCTAATTTCATAATGGAATCTAATGATTCTGCATCATCACTTGATTAACGCAACTACAACAATGGGAGGCTGATGATTACACGCTTAATATCACTCTCTGTGGGTTGCTTCGACCACCTGATCTCAATGCAAGCCACGCAAAACGAAAAATATAAACAATTGAAAGTATAAAAATCAAATTTTTAAAACCACTAATTATGTACAAAGATTGATATTGTAGAGAATTTACAGAGAGTACTTTTTGTAACTGTTTTAATTGTCTTTGATGAATCTAAATGTATAGTAAAATAATAAAATCACCGTATTGTTGCATCCAGTAGAAATTCATTGATTATTTTGTTAATTTACTAGTTGCCAATAGAATTATGAATATTCAGTAACAAATTACACTAAGAATTTAATTAACTGAATATTTAAGGGTCTGTTTTATACGAGTTTTTTTGATTTTGAAACAAAAAAATTATGTCCATCTCAACCTCAACCCTCAAATCACCAAATTGTGAAAGTGAGCAATTTTGATTATACGAACCTCAAGAAATTGAAACACAAACTTAACGAAAAATATTCTTATAATCTACAGAAATCGAAAATTGTGACTTATTCAATAAACCTGTAATAATTGGAAGAAAAAACAAAAAAAAATTATATCTAAAAACTGGACAGCAGCAAAAATGTGAACAAAATTGAAAGATAATTTTTCCAGTCGCCAATTCGACGCAGAAAATGGTCACCGATTTTCAAGGAGATGACGATTAACAGTTGACTTAATTGGCGTAGAGAATATATTATATGTATTTTGAAAAATAATTGAGGCCCGATTTCTGCCGCTATTCGATAAAATAGCTCACACAGTACAATGAGAATACATACAGCTAATTAATTTTTATGAGACTTAACAAGAAAGAAGACAAACTTTCAAATTTCCCTCTTCAAGCCGGAAGTGGCAGCCCTCTGTCCACCCCTCGCCGAAACTTACACTGTGCGCACAAACTCCATCCGGTGTACCGGAAACCCGGCGTTCGGCTCGCGCAATCAGCATTTTGGCCACATGTGTCTGCGCTCGTCTCATTCCCCCGAAAAAAAAATCCTAAAGCTCGTGTATCCCGAGATGTTTCTTTTACGTAACCCCCTAAACAAGTGAATTGCCTGACAAACTCCGAGAGCCCCCAGTGAATCTCCAAGCCCAAAACCCCCAAAAACCTCAACAATTGAACTGATCAAACAGTAGAAGCCCCGTACCAGTGCCTCGCCGAAAAACGTGCTTCGTTGTCTCGCAATACTGAACATTCCCCGCTGACCATGGTCCAGACACTTGCACCAAAGTCCCACAAGTGACCCTGAAATGTCGTCCAACGGTGAGTCCATGAAAATCAACCAGTTCTAGAACCTGAACAAAAAATCTATCAAAACGCCGAGTCAGCACGTTGCCCTAGCCTCGTGCTCGGACTCCACACCCTCAGTGAAGAAAAAAACAACGAAAAAAATCCGAAGACAAAAAAAAAAATCCCCCCAATCCCTCCCCTAAAACATTATAGATAAATCAACAACCTCTCCACGGAAAAATCAAATATTATATCCAATTATTGTCCTCCAAAAAAAAAGGGGGGTGGATATTTATTTGCGGTGTGCGCACGCGGTCCGCTGCGTGGTCCCTCTCCCCTAGAGCCATTGCTCTCAGTACCACAAGTTCCCCACGAGGAGTCGCATTAAGCGACCCAGGGAGGTCGCACTTACTCTTTTATTTTTCCATTATTTTCCGTTAAATCGGCAAATTCCGACAATCAGTTCCTCCCAAAAAGTTGTAAAACCCAATCAATTAGTGACAGAGAGTGACAATCTGCCGAAAAAGTGATCAATCCTGGAAGAGAGCCCCAAGAACCATGCGTTCGAGACGAACGAACTCTCGGCAATAGAGGAAAAAAAAGAAACATGTTGTAAAATGAATAAAATACTCTCGCGATAATTCTGATGATCATCGTGGAGGGCTCGAGGCCCATGTGTCGGTCCTCGTGAGGAATTGGAAAATTCTACCGAAAACTTGATCGATAGAATTGAGCAATTAGAAAGGTGGAGAAAAAAATCTCCATAAGCCGACGGGTTTAACCAAACTTATTCTCCCGGACCTCGTGTTATTTCATTTTCACCCAAGAGTGGCAATATGGCGGCTAAAGTGGCAACGAACCAGGCAAGTAGCGAGGCTCAGGAGTGCCCTGGGGTCTCGTACGCCAGCGTATTAAATCCAAAGAGTGCTTCACAGAGTGATTCACAAGAGAGAACGATCAAGGACAATAACAAGGAGAATATTGGGCAGGTGAGTGGGGCAACGGCGATTAGCAGAGAGAAAAGGGATACGGGTCGTGGAAAATATCCGAAAAATTCAAGGCGGTTTAATTCGTTCACATCGAAAGGTGATAGAAGACCTCACGTTAATTCATCACCGAAAGCTAGTCCGGGGGCAGTCGATAGGGATAACGAGGGGGTTAACGAATCGTTAAGGGGTGCGAGGGAGCAGGAGAGACTCAATGGCGATGTGGGGAGTGACGGGGAATTCCAGACTGTCGCCCCCAAGTCCGCCAGGAGGAAGGAGAAGTTGGAAAAGAGTCGGGAGCACAGATCCCACAGGGAACGCCACAGGCATCACGATAGGCATCACAATCCACGTGGCAAGAGCGATGGGAGCAAGGAGAGGACCTCACACAGGGATCGACACTCTGGGGAGCATGTCTCACCGAAGGAGCAGAGGGAGCTTGAGGAGGACGGGGAGGATGCACCCCCCGTTAAGTATGTGGAGGCACCACTGCCGGTGGTTAATCCCTGGAATAAGAGTGCGGCGGGACTGAATGCGGGGGGTGCAGAGAAGGTTAGCGAGAAGGAGAAACGCGTGCTTCAGCCGCAACAGCAACAAGGGAAGGCTCTTGGTGAGTGAAGATTGTTTTTTTTTTTTTTTGACAGTATGCGTGGAAAAGCGGTTTACTTACAGTTTTCGGGAAAATCTGTGACACCCTATTAACAATTATCAACCCTTATATCAATACCAGGACCATTATTTATTCATGGGCCATAGATAACATAAAATTTCATGGAGTTTACTTGGATAAATCTTTTCCACATCCCGCAAAACATATAATAATTTTCTAGTGCTTTTTTTTACAGATTTTTTTTTTGATTTTATAATTTTATGTTTCTCGAGACATCAAATAGCTTCTAATTTATTGCCTCATGGAACGGAAAAATATTGTACCGAAATTTCGATTCCCACGAACCGGAATAAAGTCCAAAATGGAAACAAGTTGTTGCAAAATGCACATTGCGCTAATTTAAAAAAAAAGATGCCAACAAAAATGGTTCTACATTGATAATAATTCATGTCATTCCATTCTCCTACTCGAAAAACCGTTATCAAGTAGTCATCCATTATCGTTCAACTTGTACGTCGTGAAGAATTCTTCTTTACATTTGTTCATGTCATTCCTTATTTTCATGTTAGTTTCTTCAATGTACTTTTCATTATTTTATCTACGTCATGGGGCATTCGAAGGACAGAATTGAAGGGTTACATAAGAGTCTCGATATCGGGGAGATCATTTCCATTGACTTTGAAATTGTAATTAATTGACGAAACTTCTAAATGAGAATGGTATTTATTTTAAAGTCTACATGAGCTAGTAGGTTTTTCTCGTGACATTTTTTAGAGTGATAAAAAAGCTCTAGAAAAAATCGCAACGAATATTTCGACAGATTAGATTTCTAAATATTCAACAAATGATATACAGAGATAATTTCGATTTTTGCATTCAGGAGGAGGTAAATTAACTTTCTCACATCATAAATACTTTCTAATTAAACGATGTAATTTACATGACTCAAATGAAAAGTATAAAATTTTACACTGCCGATCTCTATCCTCCCGTTTTTTTAATTTCATTAAATTCTTTGAAATATTTCGGGGAGGAAAATTCCTGATGAATTCTTATAGATCTCATCGCGTCCCACGGAATTTCCCCATTATTCAAATAAAATTCAGCAGTTTTTCCAAGCAATTTACCCATAGAATTTTTTTCAGTCGAATAAAAAATGGTTTCTGGAAAAATATTTATTTTTCCAATTGCTTCTTTGTTATGAAATTCATTAACAAAAATATTGAATTCTCCATGGTAATATCATGAAAAATTTCGCGTGTCATAAATTGACGATATTCCTGGTATCCGCCAATATGGAGAACTAATCTTTTACGATGAGACAAGATCCAATTTCCGTTTCTCGTACATGACTGCCGATTTTAGTTCGTCGACTCGTCTCGTGGTGCCGCTTACAGGCGCCTCGTGTACTCGTTGAACTCTTACGTGGATCTTCTCCGGCTCCATTCCATTTTTTCCTCATTTTTTCAAGTCTTATTACATTATTTTATTTTATCCAATTTCATTAATTCTCCATTCTAGATTCGTTGTATATTTTCTATAATTGTCATTCTTCGACAATTTCGCCGAGAATCGGTGTCTCTCGATAATTAGTTTCAATTGTATTCAGCCCACATGATTTCGGATGGGCCCTTCGAAACTTACACCGGAAGCCATTGAGTTATGTTTGAGCACGTGGTTTCCATGATTTCATGGGAACATTACCATTAAGACTTTTTTAAGTGCCCCCCCCCCCCCCTTCCCCGCGCTGCACTAACATACTTTCAGTTTCTTAATTGTCCAACTAAATTACATAGAAAAAGCTTGCACAATTTTGTATCCAATACCAATTATCCAAATTATATTTTACGATATTTAAATATTCTAAATACATTTCTTGGTCCTACATAAGTAATGGAATTTGTTTGCAAAATGATCGACCGTTCTTTTGAGATGTCCAGCAATTTTTTAACTTTATCACATTTTTTCTTGAACAACCTAAAACTAATTAAATTGAGAAAAATGTGATTACAAGTCTACCCCATTTTTTAACAATTCTTCATCGTTATCAATAATTGGTTAATTTAAGAAACGTAGGTAAACCTACTTTTAATAAAATATAAAAATATAAGTGATTTTTTCCGAATTCCGTTCTCAATGATAAATATCAGTATTAATGTTAATTATTCGAACCATTAAACTTTTAACGGTACTGAGTAGATTAGTATCTGCGTGGTGCCAAATTTATGCAAATCCATGTACGTGGAACCCGATTGTAGACCAGTGGCTCCTCTCAGCTATATAAAATATTATTTTTCATAATTGAGATAAGAAGTGATCAACCAGAACTCTCGATCATGCAAAGTCTAACACAGCAGTAGCTCCAACACGGATAATGGTGTAAAAATCATTCCATACTGGTTTCGTTTTTCGATAAGATAAATTCAATATGTAAACAATCTGGAGTCCGTGAAGTGAGATAAGTCTATTTCTTAGATCTTATGTTTTGCGAAAATTGAGTACTATTATCTTGTGCAGGGCCGCTCTTTTCATTCCTTTCTTCAAGTTCTCAGGATAATTATAGACGTCCTTAGATGATGAGCCATTCGTAGAAAGATTATTCTCCGGGTTTGGAGTTTTTTATTTGCACTGGTACATTATTCTCTACTGCCTGAAAAAGAGAATAATTAATGAAGAAAAACTTACTTTTTCGAAAAATTTAGCTTTCTTTTATAAAAAACTTGATTTTATACAGAAATATGGAAATGGATATTTTTAAAATAGAATAGTGGTTATTTATGGATTATTATTTAGAAAAGATGCCTATTTAATATGAAAAGTGTTGATTTTTCAATGAATTCAAAATTTATTAAGGCATTCGCTGAGCAATTGGAAATTTAGTTTCCACAGATTTTCCTACAAAATGATTTTCCACGTGCAATTTTGGACATGTATTATTGTCTACAACAAATGAATGTTTACAGTTGCCAAATTTTCATCATTTTATTCTGACTTTCAGGATCAATTCTCTAAATGATTGTACAAAAACTTTTCGTCCCTACCATTTTTTTCAAGAAATTGTTATAATTCAATTAGAAATTTCAGAAAAAAAAGAATTGTAGATTCGTCCCCTGGTTCTTCCCAATGTTGTAGCGTCTCGCGTCCTCGTCTTCTATTTCCATCCCATCAGTGTTATAACGATCTCCTCCCTCAACTTTCTTCACGCATACCACAATAGTTCATCGCGTTCATCAACAAGACACATTTGCCATCAAGAATTACACAGTTTAGTGGTAATCTCAGGGAGAATTCTCAGTTTTTCAGGTGCCCTGAATGAATCACGCCTACTCATAATTATATTTCCTTTATTGATCCGTTAAAATTGACCCAATGAAAAGACACTCATTATTGACTACATTTATGCATCATTCAGAATTTAATTATTACTATTTACTATCGCTACATTTTCTGTATCTTTCATCATCATATTTCTTTAAATTTCCTTGGACCCTCTCAAAGTCTCATTTCGAGGAATTCTTAACTCTTTTTTTTCTTTAAAAAATCCCTCTAAATTCACGAGCAATCGCCCACACTTTAACTGCAATTAGTTATTACATAATACAATAGCCTTCATCATTTAACATGCCAGTCCGACAGATAAGCAGACGCGCGCGAAGCATGCCGACTCATTTCGTAAACCCAAAAAATAAACAGAAAATCGGGAGATTTCTGTTTATGAAAGGCCATTAATGCGCTCATGAACTTGGATCAATAAATAAAAAAAATCGTGCAAGTTTCCAATTGCTAGATTTTTTTGTGCGTCGTACATCCGCAATGCGGAACACGCTTGGGGTTGCAGCGGTCGATTCTTCTCATTTGGCACGTGGCATCTCCCAAGAAGTACCTGAGATGGATGCCGGCAGCTGGCCCTTACCGTTAGATATTTTCGATACAACGGAGTTTAGCTGGCGAACCTTAAAAAGAGCAAGGGATATTCCGTTGTACTCAGGCGCCCCGAGGTCACCAGGGGCAGCTGCGGCTACTTGCCTCCACTCGCCTACCTTCGTTTCACGTTTACAAACCGCCTTCTAGATTCGGCATTTGCTCATTCCCAATCCGTTTGTGCAACGCGACAACTCGTGCCACCAATCCATATTTTGTTTCATCGGAAGAGGAAATCGGAAGTAGTAATCGGTATAATCATCCATTGAAGTGAACATTCAATAACTCAATGTAGTTATTACATTACTTAATAATTCATTCGAAACCCGGGGTGATTGATAACTTTTTGAATTATTAACATAATCTGATTGATAGTAGCTACAGTGGCAATCCTGGATGGCAATACTGGATATTCTCTTGTGTTGGTAAACATTTCCGAAGTTCGCACAGAAATTTTAATTTTATGTGAAGTGACTGTACGGATTTTATTCATATATGTGATTTGAGTTATTGAGATGAGGCAGGATGATAATTGATGAGCCCGAAGATTGCCAATTAAAACGTGAGTTCATTAGTATATGATGTTTTTAATGTCATTCAGACGTATGTTAAAATTTGCAGGGAATGGGAGGGCAATTGCGTTTCATTCTTCATTCATTCATTTATTTTATTCCGTGATTGTATGTTTTACCAATTTATTCCTCCTTTATTATTGAACATTTAGTTTGATTTTTCAAAATATTTTTCATCAGACATTGAAAAACAAACATGTCAACAATCTTCACTAGAAATCGTGATTTTTTTTAAATCATCAATTAATTGCTCAGCGGAATCATTCATTATGCAAGGTGTCAGTAGTTTGTTATCCCTTTTGTTATGTTACGCTTTACCAATTCGACTGATGGCGCACACAAATGAATTACACAGAGCGCAAACACAAAATGAATAAAAACGAAAAAAAATCCTGTTGTGAAAAGTCTCTCCTTTCGCTGAACGAAGACCCAAAATTAATTTTCTTCTGGTTCACTTAGCATTAAAAAAAGAGCAAACATTGGGACGCGACGAGAGCGGTCGGCGTGGCACTCTTGGCAGTGCGTCCAGAGTAAAGGTTAAAATAAAATTGTCGTCATCTGTCTGAGAAGCGAGAGGTGTGTTCAGCTTACCGCTGAAATAACATTATAAATACGTTGTACAGGATACTAGTATTTCGTGCGATCGAAGTGTTTGACTAATTTCAATTGACATTTCCATTCCATTCCCCTTTTTCGAGTGAGACGAGTTTTCAAAGGCGACAGGTGCATCGTAAAGAAAAATAGAGGGGCGAGGGGAGAGAGAGCTATTGGAACGAAAGTTGTTTTTTTAGAAATTGCCAAGTGCATTTGATCGAAATCCATAAGTTATAAGTTCGAAGTGGATAGTGTTACGCTTGGCCATCGTTAACTGAAACAGTAGGTGATCGACTGACTGCTAGTCTGTTGTGTTACGTAAATTACGTAATGTCGGCTCAGTACCACGCGAGAAATGTGCAAGGCGAGCAGTCCAATTATGGAACACTGGATGATGTTTATTTCAAATCACAGATATTAAACAAATACTTGAATTGATAAAACTGGTGGAGACGATTTTTCTCTTTGCATTGATCCAATCGTAAATTGAATTGAAAAGATCAGCGAATTTATACGCTAGCAACGGAGTATATAGGGTCGAATTTTTTGAATACTGTTATTATTTGTTCAGGGACTGCCGCATTTTCCCCACGTTGCCCTCAATTTTTATTTTTATTTCGAGAATCTTTCAGTAGACGATTTTCTAATTCGTTAATAAATCCTGTAAGAGCCGAAACGCTGAAACTTTTCCAAAGAATTTATGAGCAGAAATTTTTACGAAAGGTACCGAATCAACTTTCCATTGGATTTAAATGTTTCTTGTGGAAAATAGAATTCGCTTTAACGTATGTTTTTCGGCTGACTAGTAAGAAATTTTCTACCAACGCGTTCTTTAAAAAATGCAATTAAGATAACATTTCTCTACAGTAACTTCACGGCGCTCTAGTTAAGCTTCAGATCGACCGACAGACAAAATTTGATTGGGCTATTTTTTGCCACGAGGTTATTCGTATATATCAATCAACAATAATCAACCTGCCAACATTTTTCTCCCCATCTTCAAACGCATCATTTAATAATGCCTTACCATAAACCACTACAATTCATGATTTATGCGACTAAAATTGATTTTTTTAAACCATTGAAATTCCGCTTCTCTTCAGTGCAACAGGTTCTGCACGTGCATGCAATTGGTATCATAAAATTCCCAAGAATATTAATTGCCTCGCAACCGAAACTAACAGCTGTAAAATTACCTTATCCGAAGGCCGAATATTATTATCGTACTGAAGTTAAATTAAACTGCATTCGTCGGATGAAGTATCGAAAGTTGAAAATCAACTAGCGGTTCATTTGAAAAACGACACGAAACCTCGTGGTTTTGGAATTCAATCTCTTCGGCTACTTGAATGACCTACTAACGTATTTTTCTTCCCAACGTTATAACCAGTTTAAAAATCTTGGGAAGGAAAAGAGTGTTTCTTATTAAATAAACACGGTTTACAATAAAGTGGAAGTTGTCTGCGTTGTACGAAGGTCGACGATTAAATTTTAAACTGACACAATTGCATGAATAGTTGACAGCTTGGACTTGAGCTCTGACGTTTTCTAACGATAAAGGAAAATTAATGTGACGATAGGTATTATTGATGATCGCTCTTTTTTCTTGTCGTTCATTGGTTAAAATTAATCGTGAATGGCTGACATAAAATTAATGGATGGTCAAACTCCAGTTTTCTTGAGTAAATTAAAATTAGAGAAAGATGGAAAATTTATTCAGCGAATTGATTTATTCCTTCATCGAATATTTTACTTCCCACAATTAATCAATTTATATATTTTTATTATGCTTTCAGAAAACGGCCCTACCACTGCCGTGCAACCGACGATTGTGAAGGCACCGAAAGACAGAAGAAAATATAATCAAAAGGTGAGACATACTCTGGACCATGAACCAGATTTTGGTAACATTCCTTTTTTTCAAGTAACTTCATTGGCCTACAATAATTTTATTTTAGCATGTATGCCCTCTCAGGCTTTTACATTTTGTTAATTACAATCCCCTAGTTAATTACAATGTGTCAGTACAAAAATCTTTACAAAAGCTCTATAAACTTCAACATTTTTCCGTAAACATGAGAGCCATCAAAATAAAAACCTACATGATAATAACAATGTGGTATAAAACTCTACCCTATTCAAGACTGGCGTCGCTAAAACCATATTTTTTATATATTTAGACACCAATACAAAAATCGCGAAACTGTTTTCGTAGGTTTTCCCAAATCTCCACTAAATCCAGAAAAAATTTTTCATTATAATTATTTATGGACATCGTACGATTTTCATTATTTTTGCAGGCAAGTGACTTCACGGATATTGGAGACTGGCCGTCACTGGGAGCTCAAGGCGAGGTACCTTTCCCTTTTTATCACCTTTCTCTCACACTCGTATCATCTTGATTTACTCTTTTTTTCCTACTCTCGAGCAATTATCCTTGCCATACGGTTGAATGATGCAAAAACTAGAGCCTGCAGTGTTACGTTATCAGCCTGCAGGTATAGAATTTTTGCTAGATCAACATGAAACGCGAAATATCCTGCTAACTTATCGTCTGCATAAATTGCACCATTTGCGTTGAGACACTTTTTTTTTCAACATTTCTCAAGACTTTCGAAAGTCAACCAAAGGGAACATTCTGCACAATCTTCTTGTAGCCAGAGAGACAAACATTTGGCGAAATGTCTAAATGTTGCTTCACAATTAATTAAAATTTATTTATGTCCTTAGCTTGAGAGTAATAAAATGTAACAAAAAATTGTACAAGTATTCTGTTTTTCACGAAATAATTGATCTATTATGATTTAGAACAAGGCACCGGTACCAACGGCTAAACAAAACGGTGTCGAGGAGCCTTGTAACTCTAAGGAAGGTAGTGCCGGCAGTGTGGAGAGCAAGGGGAAGGAAAATAAAGAGCTAAATCACTGTCAGGATGACAGTGATGAGCACACTGATGCCAATGACAAAAAAAAGAAGAGTGAGCATTGTAATTTTTTTCATAAAACCTATTAATTGGTTTTTCTGCATGACATTTTTCTTTATATTTGAGAATTTTTATTAGCTTTAGAACTTCAATTAGGGAGTAAACGTTGAAGTTATCGGGCTCCATTTGGCAATAGTTTTTAGAAAATAAATCGTGAAACTTTTACCGAATAATTGGACAGTTGCATACATTTCTATTTGCTAGCCAGTTAAGTCTGTAAATATTTAAAAATTACAATGATTCGAAAACGATGGGAATTTCATTGAATCCCAGCATTAAAAATTCACCTGTAGCTATTCTTTATAGTCCAAAAAAAATGTGAGCCTGGGTTAAGTAATTATTATATTTAATTTGTCATTTCACTAGATTATTATTTATACGTCTATATTCCTCAGTATATTGTCACTTTATTTATTAACTCATCATCGTTTCAGTGTAATCTTTAATAAACATCAATCAACTATAAAATAATACTAATTATCGATTCATTTATATTTTAGGAACCAATTATTCCGGCTCGAATTAATTACAAGGTCTTTCACGTACCTTATTCTTAGATAAAATTCGGTATTAGATTATTAATATGGCTGACATTCTAAACAATACATAGCCCGAGTGGAATCAATGTCAATTCACGCAAATTTAATGATAAAGAAAATAGATAGATATAGATATGAGGCAGTGCGAATCTAGATTGAAATGGTTAATTTAATATAGTGTTAGAGTAGAGGTTACCTCTCTTTCCTCAAATTGCCCTCGACTCGCCATCCTCTATTCCACGGTTATGGATTATTTCAATTTATATAAGTGAGGACACAACTCAAGCTTCTCATCTTATTTTGATATATTATCACTATTCCCGACCTTGATCAGAATATAATTACAAGATATTCAACAAAAACTGAAGAAACTTTACTATTTGCCTTTTGGAATAATCTCCCTATGATATTCAAACATCCCAAAAAAATAATTCACTAATCAGAGAGTTTAATGAGTGTTTTAACCCATGTTCTATTAATATTTTGTTTTGTAGTAAATAAACAAAAATGGGTGCCATTGGAAATTGACATTGCGAAAAGCAGGGGGAAACGAGAACGTTCCCCCAGGTATCAAAGTCACAGAGAACGAAGTAGTGAGAGTGAGTATATGCTTTTGACTAAAAAAAATTACCTAAACAATTATGTTTTCTCTCTTTTTTTTTTTTGTGAATCTATATAAATGATGACATTAAAGTAGGGAATCTCTCTGAAAAATCAGTGAAGATTTACGATAATAGAACTGACATACAGGATCAATATTAACGATAACTTGAGCTTGCGTGAATATTATTAATGCGAAGTGCTTGTTTCACACCAGGTGAGGAGACATGGAAAGAACGGGAACACGAGAGGTCTGGGTATGGCTTCAAGAGTGGCCGTGGCGGGAGGAGTTACAGAGGGAGAGGCGGCAGGGGTCGCGGTCCATCGAGGGTTGGAGGGTACAGACACAGACAGGATGTTGATTATTCCGGAGAGTACATTGCAGATTTTTCACAGGTTAATTTAATATCTTTTATTAATTTTCGAAAGACAAGATCTTTCTAGAGGACACACGAATTATATGAGTTATATATTAATCGTCGTAACTTATAACCAATTTAATCATTTAAAGACATCAAAATACTTTTAAATATATCAAATTCAATTTTTTATCCCCAACTTGTCATTTGTTCATCATTTGCGTTGTAAGATGATATGAATTAATGTACAACTCAATAAATTCTAATCATGAAATATATTTAATGATGATCATTAATAGGGAATCTCTCTGAAATTTTGTTGACGAAATAAAAAACAAATTCTGATGATGGAAAAAATTGCGTGAAAAATCGTACCAAATGAGAAAGAGAATGACAAAGAATTTGTTCTCTTGCACAGATGAAACAGTTCAATAACGCTGATCCGTCGTACATGATGCCCTACATGGGTACATTTTTCTTCAATGCAACGAGCTATGTAAATCTCGACACAACGACCCTGAAAGAGTACATAAGAAAACAGATTGAGTACTACTTCAGTGAAAAGAATCTGCTGACGGACTTTTTCATGCGTCGTAAGATGGATGCTGATGGCTTTTTGCCCATCACGTTGATAGCCTCCTTCCACCGTGTCCAAGCCCTCACGACGGATGTTGCTTTGGTAATTGAATCGATTCTGGAGTCGGACAAATTGGAAATGGTCGACTGTTTCAAGGTGAATAAAATTGATTTACCATTTGCCCATTTTACAAGACACCCACATGAGCTGCTACCATCTGGGTGCCAGAAATGTGCTAGAACAAACAGGACGTGAGTTCGCTAACGCCATTAGAATTCTTCGGAATTCGATGAGTGGAGTTTGATAAGTCATTACGTTACAATTTATCAATTTAGGGGTAACAAAACGTGACCGTTTCCTCGGAATTTTCAAGCAAATCTCCTAGACAAAGTTTTAAACATTTTTCGACATCAACGAACATTCAGCCCCATCATTAACTTCTGAATATTAATGTGCTTCTCTTAACTAAAATATTCATAACAATTATCAGGAAAATTTTCTTGAAAATTGTTAACGATAAGACTCTGTTAGCCCTTAAGGATATATTTTCATAGTTTATTGCGGAAAATCATTGATTGAGGTCTTAATCTGGAGATTAACAAATAAAGAAAAAATGTACGCAAGTTCTCATCTAATTTGTTCTCCAATTCTAGGTCAGAACAACACTAGAACCGTTGAAGTGGCCGATAGCAGTTGAATCAGCAAACCCCACCTATCCTGATTCCGAGGCTTCCCCACTCCCTCTCCCTCGTTCAGAAATTCCAGCGCCAGAAAAAGCTCAATTTTGTCCAGCTTCAAGACCCCTGACCACAATTCCAACCCCACCACTACCTCGTGTCCTCCAGTCCGTCATAGTCCCGTCCAGACTCAGTGAATGTGAAAGTGTATCCTCGTCCATAGGTGAGACCCTTAACCCCGACGTACCCGAATTTATTCCCGTTAATGTTGCGTCAAATACTGATCCCTCGGGTCCTAATCCCCGAAAGGATCAAGAGCCCTCGAATAATAATATTAAAAAAACGTCTGAATCGACGCACAATCACAGTGAGAGTCAGGTCCAGGGGACGACTAGTGTTAAGCTGAGCGAATCCAAGGGATCAACTGCACCTACAGCTTCAGCTTCATCGAAGGGCTCTAGGACCCAGATTAATGGAGAAACTGAGGTGCCTGCCAACGATGTCTGGAAGGAAGTGAAGAGGAGAGTTAAACAGCCACCCAGGGACAAATCTGAGGCCAATTCCAAGAGTGACCAGCATAAGGAGGAGGAACGAGAGGAGCTCGACTTTCAGTTCGATGAAGAACTCGATACTCCTCCACCTACGGGACGACACAATGCCTTTTCGGAATGGTAAGTTCGATATATTTTTGCTTATTTGGTGTGGAGTGGTGGAACTGGATAAAAAACGAGAAAAATAAAGGAAAATGAATACAAAACCCTAGAGAATAAGTAAATACAATTAAATTTTTCTATATAACTCATTCTATTGAAATACTTTCGGTAGAATTTCTTGAGTCCAAATTTTACAATCATTTTAGATTAATTTTCATGAAATTCATCAAGGGAAAATTCAAAGTTGCAAAAAGAAATCTCATCTTGAGACGTTTATCACAGGCTAATCCTGTTCTGTCATGTCATCACTACAATATTGACCTAAATCGCTGAATGAGCTTAAAAAATTATGGCAAAAACGATGCTGCAATGAATTATCATCAACAACAAATAGCCAACATTGAGAAATAACAAGAGTTGCACGTATCCGTTGAATTCCACACAATTCATAGAGTACTCGTGTTCCCATTTTTTTCTAACCGATAAAATCCATGACATTTTGTCATTCCTGTAATCCATAAATTATTATTACTCATACTTATTTATTAACACTACCCTACAACCAAAACCTCTCCAAATGTAATTTCAGAACCGGAATTATCAAGACTCAAGACCGATAACAGCTTAGCAGTAATAACAATCCCCACTACAACGATAATTATTTCCGTACCGAAGTGATAATATAGATCATAAACAAGCAGAGGTTTCAGCCCGTCTGGCGGAAAAAATGTAACTTTTGTCTTTTTCTTCATTTATTTTTACCAATTCCATTGGTAATACAAGCTTCTGAATGAATTCGTAGCAATTCCATATCACTTAAACACTATTAAATTAGACTTATCGTTTAGGTACATTTAAAATGATTATTGAGGACTATAACGATTTTCTTGAAAATTCGTGACACTTGAAATCGTTTTTTTTTCTTTTTAATTGATTATCGTTTTGCTCTGGCAAAGAAAAAATGTAGAAAAAATATTTTAAGGACTTACAAAATATAAATTGAATAATCCGTATTGGAAATGATTTATTTACAATTTTTTCTCATGCAGTGCATATGGGTAAATTAAACACTGTTTAAACAATAAAGAAAAAAAAATCAAACACTGAAAGTATCCAAAGATAAAGGGCAATCAAAAGTTAAAACTGCTTTAACAACTCACTTGAAAAATGACTTGTTGAATTTATTAACTCAATTACAATCACAGGTAACCTCCGTAAAACATGTATTTAAAATATCCACTAAAAAAGATTGAGATTCGATAAATTTGTAAATTAACTAATTTTAACAGAGAAAAATAAAACCTGAGAAGAAAGTTGAAGGGTCACCTAAAATTTTCATCATTCCATGTCCCCACCCATAAATCCCAAAAAAAATCCTACCAAATATTCTTCAAAACTCTAGAAGATCCAAAAAATCAATTCATTCAATCCCAAAGAGAAATTTATAATAAAATTTTTTAAAAATATAATTTATATCTAAACAAAATGGAAATGTATTATTTATTGTCATTCTTCCGTTTATCACGCCGATCACTTGATGATTTCTATTAAAATTGTCTTCTTTTCCCGGCTGAGGAAATCATGCTGCAATCTTAAAATCTGATAAAAATTCTCCTCTCTCCCCCACCCGCTGCTCTGTAACGTCCTTCCTTAACGATTTTTGACCCTGCATTAAGGTCTGAGGATGACGATGACTACGAGCTGTCAGACGGTGACATAAACAAGCTCTTGATCGTCACCCAGATAGCCCCTAGCTCGCAAGTGGTCACCACCTCACGAATCCCAAAGCACGAAGGTCATGATCGCACAGGTGACTGGACGACGCGAGTCAAGATGACCCAGGATTTGGAGCAAGCGATAAACGATGGCCTCTTCTACTACGAAGAGGATCTGTGGACAGAAGATGGACAGCGATATGGTTCGTACCATTTTATACATAACATAAAGATTACTTTCACTAGACGAATGAATGAATGTAGATATATTCAGTTATTATGTTTATTTATTTATTTAATTGGTTTAATTATTGAATTCGTAATTTTATGGAATTATCAGAAATATTGTTGCCCGCCTAAAATGATTAGTCTATTATTAAAGCCAGATGGTACTTCTATGGTACTCGTCAATAATTATTGCACCAGGGTTTACCGATCGATAATACCGGGAACTAATTATGTTACAGGTTCAACCTCGTCCATAGGAAGCTACAAGACAGTAAACGTGATAAGTCAGGCAGCATTTGAGAAAATGGCTCCTAAAGCCCCTAGGAGAGCAAACCCAGAGGTCCCCCCACCTCCACCATCCTCAGAGGACATGGAGATTTCTTCCTCCCTGCCGACTCAGTCCTCAATCGCTGATAAACGGGATCGCAGGGGTGAGAAGAAGTTGACCGAGCGACAGCGCGGGGCCTGCAGGCGAAGGGGAGGTGCAGTTCCCAGGTTCTTCGCGGTTGTCAAGGACGAGCCAGCGGTCGATCCCAGGACCCCGCGGAAACGCAAAACGCGACACAGTAATAATCCCCCTGTGGAGCATCATGTGGGTTGGATCATGGATGTCAGAGAGCACAGACCCAGAACTTACTCCACTGGCAGCAGTGCTGGAACTAGCCCCAATGAGGGCTACCTCGCCAGCAGTTATGGCAGTCAACCCTCTTCGTTGCCCACCTTCCAACATCCCAGTCATGCTTTGTTGAAGGAGAATGGATTTACACAGCAAGTGTATCACAAGTATCATTCGAGATGTTTGAAAGGTAAATGATCAATTTTTTAAGTTTTTGATTTTTTAAATTATTTTTTGGAGAAGTGGTGCAATGAAGTGAGTAACATCAATTACAACTAGATTTTTGCTGGTCTTATTGAGTAATTTCATGTTACTGTTCAAATAAAATTATATACTTTTTTTTTTCCAAAAAACAAACTTAGAAAAAATGTGAAGACTTTATAGAAAAATATAATTATTGACAATTGTGATTTGACTACCTGAAATTTATGCCATTAACTGTCCATTAATTGTTTAATTGGCAAAGGAATTGAACTAGGAGCGGAAATTTTTGCGACAAGTATTTTGCAAAAAATGACTGGATTATTTTTTTTTAATTCAGCCATTATTGGCAGAGCTCGATGACTATTCAAATAGGCATACGATTTGTACGGCTATATTTCACCACTTAATATCTCCACATGATAATTATGAATTCACTTAAAGAGTGACTATCAAATGATGATTCCAATTGTTTATTGTCTTCTTTTCCCGACTGAAGAAATTTCTGTTGAGAAATTCAGATCTGACGTTGAAAAGTATCAAACAATTTTTCCCCAGTTCCTGGAATTGGAATGGAGATAAAATACTTTGTAATTGATTTTAGAACGAAAAAGATTGGGAATTGGACAGTCCCAGGAGATGAACACCTTGTTCCGCTTCTGGTCTTTCTTCCTGAGGGAGAATTTCAATCGTACTATGTATGAGGAATTCAGAGCTATCGCCAAGGAAGATGCTGCTGAGGGCTATCGATATGGCCTTGAGTGCCTCTTCCGTTACTACAGCTATGGTCTCGAGAGAAAATTCCGACCACAACTGTACAAAGACTTCCAATTCGAGACAATCGTTGATTATGAGAATGGTGAGTTGAAGTTGTACAGATTTATTGGCGTAGTAAAAACTAATGTGTTACTATTCAGTAGTTTTTATTGATGGAATTTCGAGAATACAATGGCACTTGGCTCTTGTAAATTGTGAAAATACTATCTCAATAGTTTGATAAGTGAAGAATTAAGAAAAGAAGTTTTATTACATATGCAAAAATTAATAAAATCCGTCGAAAAATGTTGAATTTTATAAGTGAAAATTTTATGCACAAACATTTTGTACGACAGATTGAATGATTCTCTGCGAGTTATATGATTTGTGCTAAAATAAATCTGTGGATTCGCTGACACCATTAGGTCATACGGCCCATGAATGGAGTTTGATAATAGACCACAGGATATTCTAATTATTCAGTGCTAAAATACCCATTTCCCTGCAGAAATCGGCGACTATGAAATTATAATTTTGCTTTCAGGTCAATTATATGGATTAGAAAAATTCTGGGCTTTTCTGAAGTACTACAAGCATGCTGATAAATTACACGTGGAGCCAAAACTCGAAGAATATCTTTCCAAGTTCCAAAATATTGAGGACTTCCGAGTTGTTGAGGTATTTTTCCCTTCAATAAAATAAATATTGTTCTTATCTATGAATAATTTGTATGTGTTATGCCGATCAAAATACAATTAAATTCAGTCGACGTCTACATTAAAACTAATAGAACTGAAATACGTATCTAAAAAAACAATTGTTTGCCATTTTGCTGAAAAAGCCATCATCAATTCTCAACAAGATTTAAAAAATTGCTTGAATCTACAATGAGTGAATTTTTCCCCAGCCCCAGATAAATGAGATACTCCAGGGTTTTAGTGGCAATTTTCGTCCTCTCGCCAACAAGCGAAGAAACCGCAGTGTGTCTGAAAGTGGCGGTGAAGCTACTCCAACGAGTAGAGTACGTCGTCTGTCAGGTGGATCGTCGACAGTGACTCTCCCAACATCCGGAACAACCCCAGCCCCCGGCCTCCAGAAGCAATCGTCGGCCTCAGTGAACCTCGCTCAATACCGCAATCGCACCGGCTCCTTCGGTTCTGGCAGACTCGGTCATTCAAATGCAAAACGTCGCAATGACTCAGCCTCATCCAGCAGTCGTGATCTCAGTAAACAGCAACCCCGCAGCAGGCACAACTCGGGATCATTCACCAAGCCCCAGGAGGTCGCTAAACCCACCATCAGTAAGGAGTCTCAAAAATGAAAGGAGACAATATCCTGACTCATGGATCCATAAATATATATCACATATATATTTTTAACTGAAATAACTTTATGCTTGAAATGGGCAGAAAAGTAAATCAATGAGGCTGAATGAATGATTAATAATGTCTGTAAAACACAACAGAATGAAACTGAAAAGCGTCTTGGTGGAATCAAGCGCAATTTTTTTTTTCCACTACTAGAAAATGGAATTTGCTTAATTCGAGAAATCGACTGACAATTAAAGACAGACGACATATTTTTATAGTTTTAACACAAAAATTTGTGAGAGGAAAAGAAAATGATGAAGGGAAGCATATTCAAGAGAGAACATTGAGAATCCTCGAGTTGATTTGATGGATCCATTGAAAAGTACCAGTGCCGTCGTTTTCTTCATTTTTGTAGTCTTGTCAGCCTCACCAAGCAATCGTGATCTCAATAAACAGCAGCCTGCAATCAGCTACACCTTAGGATTATTCACAAAGCTCGGTAAACCAGCAGATAATCCAGAAGTGAGAGGAGAGGAGGAGAATATTCTGGTCCTTGACTGCGTCCAATTCTCGTCAGATGAATCCATAAATATATATCACATATATATTTTTAACTGAAATAACTATGCTTCGAATCAACAGAAAAGTAAGTCAATGAGGCTGAATGAATGATTAATAACGTCCGTAAAACACAACGGAGTGGAACTAAAAATTGTCTTGATTCAATTAGGCACAAATTCTTTGTCACAATTAGAAAATGGTAATTGTTTTATTAGAGACGCTCACTGACTATAACAAAGGCAGACGACATATTTTTACATTTTTAACTCGGAAATTCGTGAGAGAAAAAAAAATGACACTCATCTTCACGAGGGAAGATTGAGAATCTTCAAGCTCATTTAATGAATTCATTGAAAGTACCAGCAATGACTTTTTTTTTAATTTTTGATGTCTTCCATGTCATGCCATAACTGCATAATTACTCGCATTTCCATCGTTAATGAAACTGCCGAAACGATTCAATCATGTGTGAAATCTTTCGAAATATTCGAGGATTGTGGGAATCTTAACGATCTCTAGGTATGAGAATTCTCAAGATATTCGTCGGGATATCATTGAAAGCTAGAACTCAATAATTGGACGGTGCAAAACTCAACATTTCTTTACCAATAATCATAAAATAATTAATGGTGGAACACAAACGATTGAATTAAAAGGGACGAAATCATTGTTACAATAGAAGTCAAATGAGGACGACAAAATGACTAGAGCGATCAGTTGAAATTTATTTATTCTTAAACAACAACTATTAGACTATTTCAGTGAAATGAAAAGGATATCAATAAGAATTAAAAATGCAAATACAAACAATTATTGTAGTGCATTTGCCAATAACAGCCTAATCACCGAGTCACAGATTCCCGTCAAAAATCTCGCAGAATTTTCCGAAAAATGAAAAAGATATATCTCTAGAAATCGTATTGATCTTCATTAATTCTTCCTCGAAGCAATGATTTTTTTAAATCAAAATTCAGAATTCAGAAATTCAGAAATTTAGAATGATGAGGGAGAGGAGACTAATCGCCTCGTAAAGGCTTCACACGAATAAATGTAGAAATAATCACATTACAATTGGGTAATAAATCGAGTAACCAATATATTGGAAGCTACCATATAATTAGTTTTGTACATTACGAGTTAATAGTAATAATTATGGGAGGCGTATTATATATGCAAAAAAACCTATGAAATAAGTGATATTAATTATCAATTTGTTGGCTTTTTAAATTAATGGATGAATATATGCAATTATAGATAGCTCAAAAACACAGCGTGTCCGTTGGTTAGACTGTTATATATATATTTTTTTTCTTTCTCTTATCGCCTTCATCGAATAGACAACGAGACACGTCGCAGGCTGGTCCGCTCTATTTTTTTTTTTTTTTCTTTATTTCTCAAACGAATTACATTCATTGCGGAACATTGAGTAAATCCATTCAATCAGTGTTTGATTCTTCTAGTATCTTTTCCTCGTTGGCTTAATTCGAGATTCGAGTGATTTTTTTTTCAGTGGAGAAAGCGATATTTGAGCGGGTTTTTAAAAATCAGTCGTCGTTTTTTGTTCGGGAAAATTTTTTTTATCGAGATATTCCATTGAAGAATTTAATTAGAATCATGATTGAGCGGACAGGAGTACGACTTGAGTAGTGCGTGCCGTGGTTAATTTCTGTTAATTTCTGTGTTCATTATTAAAACTCTTGCAGTGATTGCTTGACGTGAATTATTCAAAAGTAGAGAGTGTTTTTTTGGGGGGAGACTTTCGAGTTTTTAAAGTCCCGGAATTTCGGAGGGATTCTCAATTAAAATGGAGAATGAGTGCAAAACAATCATATATCGCTTCATTTTCAATTGCAGATTTTATTTATCTTTAAAAATATGAAAAATAATTGAAAATTGTGTTTAATTTTGGGTACTTTTTAAATAAAATTTTACTACTCATACAAAATGACCAGTAAATACGTTCTCGAAATATTTATAGTATTGTTAAACAAATACATTTTTTCATTCACACAAAAAGACAATCGTCCATTTTGAAATTGAGAAATTAATTAGCAATTGGTAGTTCAATGATTTTTCGATATTTTTGGAAAAGAAAAGAACATCTGCAGTCTAAAAACATCTATTTGGTGCACTAATTCTTCTTTACCCACCCTTAATATTTTTTTAACGTCTCCTCCTAATGAAAAATTATCCCCCTGGTTGCTTCAATGCGAAGGTGGGATGCTCCCCACTACCACAGGCTGTGTCCCTTCACCTTGAAATGAAATTCTGTCTAAATAATCTTTGCAATATGTAATGATCCCCCCCCCGGGTTTGGCTGATTCAACAGTAAAACAACATTATATGTACGATTATTACGAAAAATGAATATGATTTATTGAAATTGTTTATTTAGATATAGATTATTGGTATCTTCTAGGATTAAATTTATTCTTAAGTTTTTTTTTTCCTCTGTGGGAGTTTCACTCCGGTGTAATTATTTTATTATTATTTTGATTATATTACGTATCAATAACTTTAAGTAAGCACAATGATTATTTTTCTTTCGTCGTTTAATTGGAGGCGAATGGCTAAAATTCTTTTACAGATCATTAGACGTTTTTTTTCGTAACGAATATCTACAGCTTCAGTCATTTTTTTTTCTCCTGTGGAGTTTGATTAGAGACACTGTTGCACTAGAGAAAACCCTTGCAAATGAAAAACATGTAAAAAATATAAATACAATTTGGATGTATCATTACTTATACCATTGTTACTTATAATTTGTACGATTCTATGAGATCCTTGATTTTTTTTTTTATTAAGTATTCATCCTCGCGTTTATGTAAATGGTGGGGTTTTGATCGTCGAAGATAACGACCCAAAAATGTATAGAGAAAATAATAATTACGTAGATATTTAGTGTGAATCGTTTGACTTCTGCTCAATTATCAATCCTACGCATGATTTATTGGCAATTTCTGATGTTTTGGACTCAATTAAGTTGTGGAGTGGTGAAATAAAATTGGTGATCATTTGGGAATGACAGAGTGAAACTATTTAATTTTTTTTTTTTATGTTTGAGGTATTTATTCGAGTTTTAAGCTCAGGCATGACTCATTCAAATTTGTTAGTTCGGTTGGGAGATATTGGTCATGTCAATTGATTTTACTTGAGTTCTTCTGGAATATCTCTCAATTCGAGGGATTTATTTGAAGAACTTTTAATTGGAATTGATTTGTTTAACAAATTTACAATATATTAATCAATTTCGGGGCAATTTGTCCAGTACTGTTTTGATTTGATTCCTCTGTAAATCGGAAAGCAAACAAAAATTAAATGCATACCCCAAAAATTTTGTAAATTTCCGCTAAATTAAAATATATTCATCGAAAAATCTGAGTTGATTCAATGAGTGTCCATTGACTAATAAATAAATATAAATTAGCACAACTTGTAAAAAGAAAACACAACACAAGCATAATAATTAAACAATTTCAACACATTCGTATTGTCTATAAATATGATAAATCGAGTGACATTTCTTTATTCGTTGAACTCACTCATTCAAATCTCCTGATCAGATCAAATGATATGAACCAACTCAGCTTATCGATGAGCTTTCACTAGATATTTCCCATTCAGCCTGAACGAGAATAGTCCCTGCACAATAGTTTCTGCACAGATTTCCGTCTCAACATAAATTACTCAACTCAGTGAATTGTTCATTCAAGAGAAACATTGTCGATTGCACGTGAAACTTAATTTTTAGTGAACACCAATAAACTCTAATTGATTCAGTTGTAAAGAGTGAAAAGCGAGCTAAATAAAGCCTCTGATCGAGTTTCCTCCGAACATCTCACGTATACACCTCGAGGGAATTAAAAGCTCAATGGTTTCTCCACAATACAGTGCCTTTCATTGAAGTAAATTCAACATTTATTATCTGCTTTTACTCCTGTACTAAGAGAAAGAAGATTGTTAAATCAAACATGTCTTGTTTGAACCACAAAAAGCATTTATTAAGAAGAATCTCGTGCGAAACAATAATTAATTCAAATAAAAAAGTCAAAATATTATTATTTAACAATACGTTCCGCAGCCCTTCAATAAACTACATATAAAATCTCAGCGTGAGAAATCCTCACTAATAGCTAAACAATAAAAAAAATTACAGAATCATATGTTTCGTAGCAAGTGCAGAAAAGTGGTTTTTGATAAGTGATATAATTCTATGAGCCGAACAATATTTTTTGCACGCGTTACGAAATAAACTTTTCATCACGCTGCGTCGGAAATAGTATATTTCGTAACAAGTGAAAAAAAATGTTTTTTGGCGAGTGGGAGGTTTATATCACAAGTCGAAGGCGAGTGATATAATCCCACGAGTCAAAAACCACTTTTTTCACGTGTTACGAACTAGTATATTTCGTAACAAGTGAAAAAAATGGTTTTTGGCG